>UESW01001883.1:77154-213258 GCA_900491605.1 Calamus simplicifolius | reverse complement strand
AAAAAAAATGGAGCAGTGCGACCGGATCCGATCGCTGCATTGGTTGCGTTTCGGACAAGTGTCCAGCCTACGCGAAAATCCATGGATCCTACGGTCCTGATACAAAGCCCTGCAAGCGAACGGATTCGGATTCTCACGAACCGCCTCGCTGCCCCTACATTAAAAGGATTGTTTTCCATCGCCCTAGAGCTGTCGTCGGATACGTCTCCCGTAACCGCGTTGGAGACCAACGTCTGAGGACGAGAGAAATCGAAGAGGAAGAGCTCCGACATCGAGATCGAGATGCCGGTTTTGACGTGCAACGCGTGCAACAAGGAGTTCCAGGACGAGGCGGAGCAGAAGTTCCATTACCGATCCGAATGGCACCGCTACAACCTCAAGAGAAAGGTAGGTTAACCGATCCATCTTCAGGGCTAGGGTTAGGGCTTGGCATATTTCGATTTGATTGCATCGGAGCTCTGAATGTTGTAAATTTTTCCTTTTCGTTCGTGGCTAGGTTTAGGGTTTGGCGTCTTTCTAATCGTCTCAATTGGAGGTCTGGATGTTATAAATTCTTCCTTTTCCTCTTATTTATCTCACTGGGTTAGGTTTGAACTTGTTTACAGCTCTTATCCAATCTGGGTTTTTATTATCCCTATGCGAATTAGGTTGGTGTTGGATTTCTGTTTTTCTTCTCCCCTAAATAGCCTGATGTGATCATTAGTTTTTTTTTTTTTTTTTTTTTTTTTAAATTGTGAACTGAATTGAAACTTTTTCTTTTTTGATTTTTATACATATATAATATTGAAACCTAATTAGGTTTGATCTATAGTCTTTCTGTTCTCTGCTTATACTACATGCATCTATGGATCACAAGGTAAGGCCCTACAGTTTTAAAGGACCGAAGCTCTGATGCCAATTTGATCCGATCGGGAGAAGAAAAAAAATTTTCAAGTTCAACTTGAATGTCCCATAGAAAAATTTTAAAGACAACAAAAGTGGCAAAAGTAGTCCTGCGCTAGGTTACACCTGACCCATAATTTGGCTCCGGTTGGTCCAAAATAAACATCATTTGGGCTGGCTAAGGTTGAAAACTGTCAAACCAATTTCAAGTTATTGGGTTTTGGTTGAGATTGTGGCTGAACAACCAACTTGACCTATGTCACTTAACCTGATTCTCATATAAATCATTTGTAGGGCTCTTACCTTGAGCAAACCGAAACTTAACTAGTATTTTACAATTAAATTCTCAACTTGAGAAAGTTGAGACTTAATTATATCTTCACCATCAAGTTTTCAAGCTTGTCTCAGCAAAATGCATTTGAATTAGGCTGGAAGCAAGCAGAGTTAGGGCTGGAAATAGGCAGAGTTGGGCCACCACCTTGCTCGAGCTCAATCTAAAATTATTTTTTAGGCTTTGGGCTAGGCCTAAATTTAACTAATGTGATGCTAAGTGTAGCATTTTTTAAACTAGACTCCAAATCTGAGCTCACCTTGAAATTCGAATAGGTCTGACTGGAATCAAGCATGACCAAACTTGACTATCACATATGGAGGTGAGAGAGCTAGAAATTAGGAAAGAGGCATGGGAGCAAGGGTTCAAACGGGTGAAGGAAAGAGGTGAAATGAATAAAGAGGTTGATGGTGAGGAGCGAGATGATGATGTTAGAAATTGTGATCTAAAAGTCATAATTTTTTTTATGATGATTGACATCATATGACATATATTAAATGATTTGATATTTGCATCCTATATACTTGTTATATGTAATGCTCCTGAAAGGTTATGAATGTTAGAGATAATAATTTGAGTGCTCGAGATGCTTTACGCATGAGTACAGAAGACGAGATCATTTTATTACATTCAAATATAATTGTCACAGTTAGGCACTTTATTATGAGAAGTTGAAGTATACGTAATTTTAATTATGGAAATAGTTTATCTTGACTATTGAGAGGGATTCTTGAATTAGTATACTAGTACGCATATTGCGTATTGACGGACTTACATGAGAATAAATTTCGAAAATGTACTATCATAAAATTTAACTCATAGCTATGAGAGTACGATGGTTCTTAAGCATGAGCAAGTCATTGAACTCAGACTTATAGCGTATATGCTTTGATTCACCAATGAGCAAAATCCATAAATGACTGATACTCGGTGGGTTGGGCATATGCCACTAGGGTTTGAGAACATACTCACAATATAGTCATTCATGTACTTTCCATGAGAAAGTAATGACACTCCCTTGTGAGGTTCAAATTAATCTATCTTAAAACTATGCATAGTGATCTTTACATATTGAGCGTAGATATGATCAATCGACGGGTTGATCATGATGCTCAGTGGATGGATATGAGGGAACCTAGAGCTTAAGGTGTTAGATGGATATTGGACAAGTGATAGTACACAAATTACTTAATGCCAATATTCGAGTGTCGCATGAAGGAACCATTTACGTATCAATCTCATAGGTCAGGGATGGGATTGTCTTATGTGATAATTTATTTTATCTCGACGTAAATGTCGCACATATCCTGGAGTGCAGTTGTGATTTTCTGGTGAAAATAAATCACGACTAAAAATATTGTCCCGAGTCATAGGGAATGGCGGTGTAAGGACTATTCTTGGGAGCTAGGTTATGTGTGTCTCGCGAAGTCCAAAGTGTAGACCATAAAAGGAAACTTGCTCCTAAATTTTAAGAATTTATTTTTTAAAAAAAATTTAGGTGATGCGTGAGCGAGTAATGCCGCCTAATATTGTGTTTGATTTTTTAGAAAGATTCAAAGAAAAGTTCTTAATGAAACCGAACCTTGTAACATGGATCCATAACCAAAGTGGAGGTCATGGGTGGTGTTGCTGCTGAAATCGTCCTCGACTCGGGCGCGATCGGGCTCCCTCCTGGACGGACCTGCAAAACAGTCCTCACGCAAGAAGCGTTGGGGGTGGCCCTGGAAGACCCTTCGACGCTCAAGTTAGCGGGGATCGGCAATCAACAAATGAGAGAAGAAGGCTCTCGCTGAAGAGTCTCTCTAGGGGTGGCCTTTCGAGAGCTCTGAGCAGAGCGTTAATGGCGGAAAGGGTGAGCAGAGGTAGAAGGAGAGTAGGCTGGTGAGCAGGTGCGCATACCTGAGAGTTGGGAGACACTCTATTTATAGAGGATCACCGATTCTTTAAGGGCGTTGTGGGTCTGAAAGTCGTTAGGATTTGAATCCAGTTTGTTACGAGGTCAGTAAGATTCGCATGTTGTTGGTTAGAGGATCGACGGCTAGGAGAGCTGGTTGATGTCTCAGATTTGGCGATTGTGTAACTCCAGGGCTCTAGGCTACTCTCGCGGGTCCTAGGCACTCTCAGGTGTAATTTCTGTTTGGAATCTTACGAATTTGAACTCTCCCGCGCCGGATTCCGTAGAGGTGCTTGAGCGCCTGAGTTTGGCCGGGCATAAGGATAGCTCGGCTGGTGAGGCACAATGGATAGGAATGGCTCGGTTGGGGCCGAGAGATAGAGGTAGCTGGCTGGGCCGAGATAGGATAGCTCGGCGAGGCCGAGAGATAGGAACAGCTCGGCTGAGACCGAGAGGGATAGCTCGGCTGAGGCCAAGAGAGACGCATAGTTCGGCTGATAGCTCGCTGAGGCCGAGAGATGGGGATAGCTCGGCTGAGGCCGAGAGACAGGGATAGCTCGGCTGAGGTCGAGAGAGGCGTCATAATTCGGCTGATAGCTCGCTGAGACCGAGAGATAGGATAACTCGGCTAGACCGAAAGGGATAGCTCGGCTGAGGTTGAGAGAGACATCATAGTTCGACTTAGCTTGGCTGAGACCGAGAGATGGATCCGTGCCTTGGGAATCCTTGGCTCGCTGAGGGGCTAAGGCGCCCCATCCACTGAGGCTGACTCATCCCTAGCGGGTATTGCACACAAGTGGGAGTCAGGGTTGATCCTAACCCTTTGCACGATTATTAATGCAACGGCGATTTTATCCCTCAACACATGCCCCTCACTCCTTAGTTTGAAGCGTAAGTTCGGGCATAGGAGTATGGCTCGGATGGCACGATCTGAATGGGTTTGGACTTGACAGCCTGCGTAATGGTGCCCTAATTAATGCTGCGCGGCCGCCTTGCCTTTACGGGACGGAGCCATCGCTTCTAGGGGCAAAGGTTGGGGAAGCGCCACGTAGCAAATCCCGGTTTTCACGGCGTCTGCAACAGCGGTTCCGAACGTTCCGATTAAGACGCCTTATCTTCTCTTTGAAGGCGGTTTCCTTCGGGGAAAAGCAAAGTCGAAACAGCGCCATTCAATTTCGCAGTGCCCTTTCGTTCCTTCTTGGAGGATCTTGTTCTCCTACCTCCTTTGCGACGTCGCTCGGTGTTTCTTGCAACCAACAACATGGTGAGGCCAGCGACCTGATCTCAGAGATTGCCGCCGAGGATTTGGAAAAAATATGCCAGAGATATGGCATTCCCTTGGATGTCATTTTACGGCTGCCGGAGCCCGAGCATAGGGTTTCGCAAGAGCTGGAGGGCGGGATCTTTCTTTACGAAGATAGCCTGAAGGCAGGCCTCCGACTTCCCCTTCATCCCTTAGTGAAAGAGATCATGAGGTTCTACAACATCTGCCCAACAATGATGGCTCCCAACAGCTGGTGGAGTATCATCGGATTTATCTCGATGCGCAACCGGGTTCAGGTAACAGCAACCCTGTCCTGTTCCGTGTTTGTTACCACCTGATGTCCGGGAGAAGCTGGAGTGGTCCTATATCGGACCTCGGAAGTCATTCAGGACGATCATGGATAAACCATCGTCCATAAAGGAATGGAAGGTTCGATTCCTTATCGCCGAAGGGAACATCGGTTCCGGCTTCCCGCGAGGATGGGGAAACCCTGTTAGGGATATGGAAGCGCATCCAGCCTTGTCCAAACAGGAGGACCTAGGGGTCCTTCTTGACGGTCGAGTGTTCTTGGCCATTGTTTTGCTATCGGAGGAGGCTCTTTTTGCTGCCGGGCTTAGCCCCATTGACCCGCAAGGTAAGTCCCTCTCTTTCTCCCTCCATTGATTTCATTCGAGCGAGTATGTCTCGGTCTGATTGTTTGCCTACTGCGCTTGCAACCAAGAAATCTGCTGGAGGGCCGCATAAAGAAAGAGTTGGGCAAGCATCCGAGAGAGGCAGGTAGTGCAGAAAGCGTAAGTCCGAGATGAAGGTTCGTCTTTGTGGAGAGCACTCGCCGGAGGTTGGGAGAGTGAGGGCTAGCATGCACTCTTTACCGACAAAGAAAGAGGATGTGGGGGAGCCGGCAGTGAGAGAGGGGTCCCCTCAGTTGGAGGAGGGAGCAATAGTTATGACGGAGGAGCACAGGGCGGAGGACTCAGAGAGGGTTACCGAAATCCCTTGTCCTCTGGTGGTGAGATAGTGGATAGCCCGGACGAGGCTCCGTCGGAAGTTCAGGGTGAGCCTGTCATTGAAGGGCCTCCTTCGGAGGGATTAGAGGACGTGATGTTAGGCCAAGGGCAACGGAGGCTTGGGAGGAGTTTCCTGCTGGAGAGCTTCCTCCTGAGGAGGTCAGAGGAGCTGGTGAACAAATTGAGGCTTCGGTGGAGCTCGCGGGAGGAGCAAGCGCCGATGATTGAAGGTCCTTCGGGTGAGGAAAGAGGATAAGATGATGACCTTCGGCCGAAGCCTCTCCCACTGGAGCCTCGGGAACATTGGGGCCTGGGCTGGCCAAGTTATCCGAAGAATCGCAGGCCAGGCTTTTGCTGAAGGAGGCCAGGAGTTTGAAGGCTTCTCAGTCTGAGATTGCTCAAACTGGTCCTTCAGATGTGCAGCCTGGTAGTTTGAACCCGGCTATCGAGGAGGCGTTCTCTGCTCTGATGAAATCGGCATTGTTTCCGAGCGTCGGTTCTCGATGAACAGTTTGCGGACTTGGACCTTATCGACGCCGCATTCGGTTAGCGGAACGTGGCGAAGGATGTTCATCTTCTCCGAAATCAATAATTCCACCCTTATGGAGTTAGCTAGGTCTTACACCTCCCGAGTGAGTTGCTATTCCAGAGTATCGGGTGTTTTCTGGTGAACTTGATCGCGCTTTCTTATTCTTATTTTAGTTTTGTTTCGCAAAGCGCTCTGATCACTAGGGCATTGTGCTGGCATTTGAGCTTGGCAATAGGGGCCAGCGTCCAGGCCACGAGAGTCAGTACCGAGCTCCGATTGCGAGCAGAAGCGTCTGACAAATTTGAGCGAGTTCTGGACATCACCAACAAGAACTTGGCGAGGGCGAGGAGATTTCATCAGGTCGCCCTCGACGATGTATCGAGATTAAGGCTCGAAGTTAAGGAGCTCCATGGGCTTCGGACGAGGTACGATGAAGTATGTTTGGAGTTATCATAGGTCACATCCAGATGCGCCGAAGAAATGGAAACTGCTAAGAAGCAGCTCGACGAAAGTCAAGACAGGCTGGGGAGAGAAGCCGCCGAGAAGAATCGCTTGAATAGAATGCTTGGCGAGTCGGAGGAGAAAGTCCGGCAGCTAAATCATTGCATTGTTGCCAAGGATGACAGGATCAGATGGGATCAGGAGAAATTGGCCAAGCTTGATAATGAGCTCTCCCAGTCCAGGGAAGAAGCTAACAGTATGCAATCGAAGATCAACGTCCTCAAGGACAGGATCAAGCTGGTTAAGGCCGACAAGCTGAGGGTCTCGGCGAGGTCGAGGAATTAACCAGAGATTAGCTCGGCAGGAGGAGGAGGTACGATATCGTCTTTTAAAACTTCCTATCAGCTCATTGTTGCGTCGGCTAACCATGTGTTTGCAGATGGAGGAGAGGCTCGAAGGCCAAGGTCAATTAGAAAGTCTGCAAGAAGAACTGGCTTTGAGTCATCGGAGAGCTCGGAGCTCGAAGGGTGGGTCACCAAGACTGAGGAGCAAATCGCCTCATTCCGAAGCCAAGTCATCGAGGCTGAAAGGCGACTCGCCATGCTTCGGGGCGAACAATATGCGACTTGTGCCAAGGCTTTTCAGCTTGGTGCGGAGGAGATCCGAACCAGAATATCTCGGGAGCATCCGGAATGGGACCTCTTCTTTTTGGATGTCGAACCCTTTGAGGCCTGCACCCCAGGGGCTAAAGAAGCCGAGTACGAAGATATCTCGGACGTCGATCTTGATATTTTGGGTTCTAGTGAGGCGAAGGAACGACGACTTTTGAAGTGGGCGAAACGAGCGAAGCCTCCCTGAATGTTGTTGAGGACACTGCTGGGAATGATCCAGCCTTGATCCTTGAGGTCGTTTGTGTATTTTTGCTTTTCAGATATGTAATTTGGTTGAAATTTCCAATGAACGGGTCTCTGGCCTCCACTTGTTTGCCTTTTGGCCAGCCTTTTGTCTCAGGCTTTTCTTTCGACTATGAACGAGTTATGACTCGTTCGCGCTTTTGACCGATTTAGTTCGGACTTAAGTAAATGTCTCGGTCGAAGCCGAGGTATAAGGATAACTCGGACTAGGACCGAGATATGAGGACAGTATGGTTTATCCAAAGTAAAGTTTGGCACGCTCGGCCAAGGCGTTGGATGGTCCGGCGCACAAGTTCGGACGTAAGGAATATAGCCTTAGGTAACATGATTCGAATGGAGGGGGTTTAGTCCCGAGAAAGGGGGTGCATCCCGAGCGCCACAAAATTATTAATGATCCTCTTCAACGAGGGAGTGGAACTCTTTGTTTCCTATGAGCGCCGCTGAGGCGGTGACACGTGGCGTATCCCGCGTAGTAGTGTTGGAATTAATGGTCCTGGCGATCGAGATATCCGTCAGGAGCAGTTTAAAAACGAGTGGGGGAGCGCCATCTTTAATCATCTTTTCAGCTGATCTTGTCAGATTTTCAGATACTGAGATGGCTTCCAGAGGTGAGGGGCGATCGACCGAAATACCAAGCAATGGTGGTGGTGGTCGTGAGGGGCCCGTTGGGGCCGCACCACAATGACCATCGATGGGGAGGTTTTGGCATCACTGTTCGCGGATCGTGAACAAATCCGGAAGATGACCGAGCAGTATTTGGCCGTTACTATAAGAGAGATCGAGCTCCTCCGCCAAGACAACAGCCGGCTGGAGAGGCAGGTGGCATCCCTCCAACGACAAGTGGCCGGCCAGCTCTGCAGCGCGGGAAAAGCTAGTGGCGCCTGAAGAAGATGATAAGCCCCTGTGAGGGCTCATGTACCTTTTTCTTTTCCTTTTGTGTCTCTTTTTGTGGTGAATGAAAGGAATTTTTGCAATTTTTGTGTCTGCTACCACCTTCGGAACATTTTTCCTTATCGTTCGGGTCTTACGAAACGAAACACCCTCCCGGGGAATCTCTAGTAATCCTAGCGAGGCTAGAGCATGGCGTTCCCGTTTTGATCGAGGCAAATGGAACTCGTAAGTTCCCGCCAGAGCATTACGTAAACTCGGCTTTGCCGAGGCATAAAGAGCGTTCCGTTGTTATTGAGGCAAGGGCAGCTATCTCGATCTGGATCGAAGCATAACATAACACTCGGTTATATTGAACCGAGAAGAGATGCCTCGGTTTAGTCCGAAGTATAGAGGCAATCTTGGCTTTAAGTTGAAGCACAAGACGATGTCTTGATTTATGCCAAGACATAATGGCGGTTGGGTCGGAGCAGGGGATTTCAATGTGCCTTTATTGAGGAGTACTTGCTTTCTGCTCCTTTTTATTACTCCGCCAGTGCCTTGTCTTTTCCAAGGTGAGTTGACCTTCTTTTTGCCGAAATGGATAATACGGCTTAGCAAGCTGCAAAAGGATGCCTCGCTATTTTTCGGAGTCATCTATCCCGTCGGCTTTTTCCAATGTAGGTCTTTTTAGCGTGTGACATAAGCACTCGTTCGTCATTGGAGCACGTCATTTTCATCAGGCGATTTCCCAAGCCTGTCTGTATCTCAAGGACCGGCAGTCGATTTCCTGTACTTAAGGCTTTTGATTCGGGATCAGAGGAAAATCTTCTGACGTGCGCCATGGCATGGGCAATGCGTTTGGCGCACTTCAAGGAGCGCTCTTTTCATCTTGGGATGCCACGTGGTAGTGTGGCTAGAGCATTTTGAATCTCGGGCTTTCCGCTCTGATAGCTGTTCCCGGTCCATTTGCCTATAAAATGGGAGAAGGGGGCCGTGTTAGGCTATCTCCCAAGGCTTTCTTCTCAGTGAGTTGTGAAAATTTTCATGATGTCTGTGTCCCCTAAGTTGAGGGTGGAGAGAATGAGCTTTCCTTTTGCGAGTTGACTTTCCCATATAGCTGGGGTGATGAAGTTGCTGAAGAGCAGACCGTCCTCAAGAGAGGAATTTCGGAGATCATATGAAGAGCGCATAGGAGGTCCACAGAGATCACATGGAGAGCGCATATATGCGCTTCCTGTGTGTCCTGCTGAAATCTGTCCTCGACTCGGATGCGATCGGGCTTCCTCCTGGGCGGACCTGCAAAATAGTCCTCACGCGAGAGGCATTGGGGGTGGCCCTCTGCGGAAGACCCTCCGACGCTCAAGTTAGCGGGGATCGGCAATCAACAAACGAGAGGAGAAGCTCTCGCTGAAGAGTCTCTCAGGGGTGGCCTTTCGAGAGCTCTGAGTAGAGCGTTAATGGCGAAAGGGTGAGCAGAGGTAGAAGGAGAGTAGGCTGGTGAGCAAGTGCGCATACTGAGGAGCCAAGACAGCTCTATTTATAGAGGATCACCTGATTCCTTAAGGGCGTCGTGGGTCTGAAAGTCGTTAGGATTTGAATCAATTTGTTACGAGGTCAGTAAGATTCGCATCTTGTTGGTTAGAGGATCGACGGCTGGGAGAGCTGGTTGATGTCTCGAGATTTGGCGATTGTGTAAACTCCATGGCTCTAGGCTACTCTCGCGGGTCCTAGGCCACTCTCAGGTGTAATTTCTGTTTGGAATCTTACGAATTTGAACTCTCCCGCGCCGGATTCCGCAGAGGTGCTTGAGCGCCTGAGTCTAGCCGGGGCATAAGGATAGCTGGCTAGTGAGGCATAATGGATAGGAATGGCTCGGTTGGGGCCGAGAGATAGGAACAGCTCGGCTGAGGCCGAGAGATAGGAACAGCTCGGCTGAGACCGAGAGGGATAGCTCGGCTGAGGCCGAGAGAGACGTCATAGTTCGGCTGATAGCTCGGCTGAGACCGAGAGATGGGGATAGCTCGGCTGAGGTCGAGAAACAGGGATAGCTCGGCTGAGACCGAGAAGGATAGCTCGGCTGAGGTCGAGAGAGATGTCATAATTGGCTGATAGCTCGGCTGAGACCGAGAGGGATAGCTCGGCTGAGGCCGAGAGAGACATCATAGTTCGGCTGAGACCGAGAGATGGGGATCCATGCCTTGGGAATCCTTGGCTCGCTGAGGGGCTAAGGCGCCCCGATACACTGAGGCTGACTCATCACTAACGGGTATTGCACAGCAAGTGGGAGTCAGGGTTGATCCTAACCCTTTGCACGATTATTAATGCAACGACGATTTTATCCCTCAACAGGTGGTTTGAGAACTTTTGGTTTAGGCTCTATGGGCCTTGGTCCCAATAAGCCTCTTGACCAGCCCGCCCATTGTAAGTTGGGTGTGATGCTCAAATCTGGCGCAGAAGAAATCTTTTTCAGAGACAACGTGATTTTTTACGAAGCGGTGTCTTCTTCTTCGCGCGCCTTTGGAAGATAATGAGAAGCGTCCCTCACGTAGGGACGCGACGCTTTCTTCGATTAGGGTATCGCTTCCTATTCATAAATAGCGAGCGCCATGATCAGAGAGAATAAGAAATCTTTTTCATTTTTCATCCGCCCATCTCTATCTGTTCAGAGAAAACTCTTTGCGTTTTTAAGAACAAAAAAGATAGAGAGATCCAAAAAAAGAGAAACACAAAAGAACTCGGTTAATTTTTATTCGCCAAAAAATCTTTGCTTATTTTCTTGGCCATACCCCTTGCTCATTCAGGGAGTTGAGGATTAAAGATTATTCCGTTTATTCCCAAGAAGAATTAGCGATCTCAGAGAGCTTCTCCACTCTTCTGAAGAGTCTGAAGCCTTCACGCAAAGGAGTCTTCATGCATGGATGCTTCTTATTCACGAAGAAATCCATGCAGAAATCTTCAGTAAAGTGCGCAATCATTTTCTTTGATTAAGAAATGATTGTCATGGTTGTTCATAATTTTGATTACTGGTATCGCTTCCGCATCAACCGGATTCAATATTTTAATCCGGGCTTATCTTCATGTAAGAGTTTTGATCGGATTATTCTGATCATGGGGATCTTATCGGAGATCAGAACATCCAACTCGTTTTATCCAGAGTTGGAGATAACCATAGCAAAATTTAAAAATCTTACCTTATCCGATCATCAGCAACTCCCATCCAACAGATGAAGGAGAAGGGGAAGAGGGAGAGGGAGGAGGGAATGGAGCAGACGAAAGGGAGGGGAGAGTAGAGTGACTGGTGGGAGAAGATGAGGATGGGGTGTAGGCGAGGCATTGATGTGGAGAAGGCAAAGGAATGGTGGCTCTTGGAAGGGGTTGGAGGAGAGGGTAGTAAGAGGGGGGAGTGGAGTGGAAGGCAATGAGAAAAGGATACAGGGGTTAGCAATGTAGGGCACACGATAAGGTTAGGAGGTTAGAGAAATAGGACATGTGCTAGAGTTGAGATTTGGATTATTTCATGCTTCAAACCCTCTATCTGGTTTGCGCTCATGACACAGCCATGTACTTAGAGTGCAACCCTAAGGACATGCCAGACCTATTTATCATTACCACTCACTACTCAAATCAGAAACTAAATGGAACATTTATTCATTACCCTCAAATGAAATATATTTTTACTATTATTAGAATACAATCTGTATCTCAAATCTTCAAATTTGGCTTTGCAACAAATCTTAAGGCTTTGTAAAGATATGGTAAATATGATATGAGCTCATAGCTCAGCAAGAATCCTTACACATGCAGATATGGATACGTAGTAAATATCTATATAATAATTAAATAATGTTTATATTAAAAAGTAAATTTTACATCATTCTGCAAACTCTGTGCTAAAAAATCATGCGTCAAACAAAAGAAAAATTATTAACAGCTTCATCTTTGTTATTCATGGTGTTAGATTACATCACCTCAATGCCATATTCTGGATCATCATGTTAGTGCAGTCCAATGATACATACTGACATCACAGTTGTACCATTACTTTATATGCATATACCTAACTTGGCCATCACCTAATGCTTAGATTGGTTCTCACAGTAATGCTACATGTTATAAACTTAGTACAACTTCTACTTGAGGCCTGAATTAGTTATACCCAATGCCAACCTAGCCGTCAGTTTAGGCCGCAACCAGAGCCACATCTGCATGGTGCCAATTTGGTCATCACCTTAGGCTGCAACCAGTGTCATATGTCTAAGCCGAGACAGGTTAAAACTAATTCCATGTATTATCAGCTAATCCATACCAAGTATGAAAAATTCAATATGGCTATCACCTTAGGTCAAGATTGGCTCTACACGGTGCCAAATTTAGCCATCAGCTTAGATTGTAACTGATGCCACTATGGTGCCAATCTAACCTTCAACTTAGACCACAACCAATGTCGCTACATATGCCAATTAAGCTATCAGCTTAGTCGCACCAATGTCATATCACCAACTTCCATGTGATTAGTCCACATGCCCTTCTCTCAAAACAACCCCATCACATCTTTTAACATTTTAATGTATAAAATAATTTTCAAATCCACATCATCAATATCATACTCATATATAAACATAATCCAAAATTATGCTATCATAGCTTAAACATAAGTCATATCCATTCATAGAAAAAACATGATGATAAAATCTCAACTCAACTCATCTAAGCCTTTTTCCAACTACATGGGGTAGGCTACATGAATTTGCTTCCTCCATTTTGCTCTATTCAGGACCAATCGACATTCAAATTACAAATAGTTATATCTTTTTTCATTATTTCTGTTTATGTTAGTTTAGGTCTATCTCTACCTCTATCCTTACCATGAATTGTTAAAAGATCACTCTTTCTAACTGGAGCATCTAAAGGTCTACGCTGTATATGTCCAAACCATCGTAATCGATTTTCTCTCATTTTATCATTAGTTGGGGCTACTCCTATCATTTCTCTTATATGTTTATTTCTAATTCTATCTAAACATGATGATAAAATGATAAATATAAATCATGATGCATGATGTTAAAAGTATATGCAAGAAAATAATGCACATCACATATAAGTATATGCAAGAATCCCTACATATCCCATAAAAATATATGCAAGTTCCTTGCATATAAGCATCCAGTGCCAACAATCCACCAATAATTTTCTAGCATGGATATCGATGCACAAGGTCTATGCTTTCACTCCTTACTTATGGGTGGATGATCATTTGCAATAATTAACTCAATTTCATCTGTTATTGCTCAATGGAACTCCAATCTAGATAGATGACTCAATTTAGATAGTCTCGGACTCAAATAGATCAAATCAGATAGTAATTAGGGTTAGATCTGAACCCATTCTAGATTAATTAGGTCAATTAATCACATTTAGGGTCCAAACTAGTAAATTAGGTAGAGTTCTAGTCAATTAGAGTTAATTAGACTCAAACTTAGGGTCAAGACCCATCCATTTAGGGTTCAATTATATTAGGACTCACTCAATCAAGGTTCAATTTGGCTAGGACTCCAATTAGGACCCAATTGTGTGAGGACTCAATTAGGCCAATTAAGGTTCAATTAGGTCAAGAACCCCTCCAATAAGCTTAATTAGGCCAGTTGGGGTTGATTGGACCAATCCTATTGGGCTTAGTCTTAATTAAACTAATCAGACTAAATAGGATTAAAGCAGGGTTTAATTTGGGTTAATTGGCTTGGGTTTAGCCCCAATTGGGCTAGGTTTGGGCTCGGATTGACTTAGACCTGATCAATTGGGTCTAATTTGGCTCGGATCAGATTCATTGGGTTTGGCTTGGGTTTAAATAGGCTCAGCATAATTGGGTTAAACTGAGAAGATTGGTCATCTTCTTTCTCAAATCATGATTGCCTCTTTTCCTGATCTCAACGACCTGAGACCCAAGTCTTAGTCGATGATTGGCATCGAGGGCTCCGATCAGACCTAGTTGGAGGTCCTGCAGTGGCAGCCAAACTTGGCGTTGGCTGGCCATAGGGCTGAACAGAGATTGGTTTTGGCCCTCTAGAATAGAGCAGAGTCCCAACTTGTTACAACATCACCATCGTTGGTCGCTAAGGGAGGAGGATGATGTGCAGCTAGAGGAAATGCTCAGCCACCAGACACAAGCCCAATTAGTGGTTCAGGTTGGTCAAATCCAACCGGAATCACAACAGTGAAATGATTCAGTCACTTAACAGTGACCTTCATCAGTTGTCGATGCCGGAGTGGTTGAGGGCGATGGCAATGTTCAGCAGATCTCTGCTGAACCTCGAGCAACGCAACAATGCTCCTGGTCTCAAATTGTGGTCCCTAGGGCGTTCGCCATGGTGAGCAGCAAGGCTGCCCCAGTGGGGCTCAGAGAGAGAGAGAGAGAGAGAGAGAGAGGAATGGGTGAGCTTGAAGGGGAGGGCTTAGCCGGTTTTTATTGGCAGCAGAGAGGGATCTTGGGTTGTCATGGGCGTAACACGGCTAGTAGGGAGGCCATTAGACCCTTCAGCCACATAGGCGAAGGACTGTTTTTGGAGAAGCTCCATTGAAGGAAGACAGAAAAAGATGATGGAACAGTGCATTACAGATTGGGTTAGGCTAAGGGTTTTGTTTGAGATTCCGCATGAACTCAGGCCTTGTGTTATGAGCTGGGCTTGAGCTTGAGGCTGGGCCTATTGTGAGCCCAAAATCAGTCCAAAATTCAATTAGACTACAAATTTTATGTTCAAGCTTGACTGAAACCTTCTCAAGTGAAGCTTGGAGCTAGCTTGGTCTGGTGGGCCTTAGGCTAGCCCACGACCTTTTCTAAACCTAGTTCGAGTTGAAAATTTTTTGAGTTCAGTTTTGAATTGCTGACCACATTCATTGTTTGTGCAAGTTGGGTTCAAGCTGGGCATTTTGTTAGTTGGGTTGGCTTGGGTTGGATATATGCTTGGTAAGCCATGCTCCTGTTTTAAGTGGATTTTCTTCAAAATAATTAGTAATTATGTTAATAATCTTGTCTTTAAATCTTCTAAAGATGTCCAACCCTTTTTTCTATGGAGAAGCATTTGAAAATAAATGGTTCAGTTAATTCTGTTTCTCAAATGACTTGGGTTCTTTCCAATACAACATGAAAGCTTTTAAGGCTAAATGTAATTTTGTTCTTCTTAATGAAAATGTAATGATGGGCATAATTATCAAAGTCCATTCTGATTATTTGCAATGGCTTTATGAATTCTCTTTTCTCAATCATTCCAAGGCCTGCCTCACTGTGTTATCACATGATGGGCCATATCCTTTCTCCGTCTTTCATTTGCTATAACTTGGGTCTTTCCATCTTACTAATTATTTTGACACTTCCTTTGTATTTATTGAAGCCTTGTGAAATTTTGGTTACTTATGCATGTTTTATCTGAACAGATTATCCATCATTTTGTAGTGAATGGATATACTTGATATCCTTTCTAGTTACATGACACATGCAACTTCTGTTGCTTTTATCTTGTTTTCATTACTTTTTTATTATCCAAAATATAGTCATATGAGAATGTTTCTTACACCATTATTTATTAGTCTAGAAGCACCTCTTAGAGAACGTGCAATGAAATGATATAGAAAGTGATTGTTGAATTTGAGCCATTTAATTCGTAACAGGTATCTTCATGTTCTACAATTTGATGGTTAAATAGAAATATATTTTTTTTAAAAAAAATCAGTACAAAATCTTTATGACTATTGTGTTACTCCATATAATTGAGATAGATGTACATAATATTTTGAAGTTATGGTTTCATGAAATATCTGATGAATTTTGCATCATACAATATTCAAAATCATGAATGGGTTAGATGCATGGCTAACCATGAATGAGAAACTAGAGATGTATAATCGTAAATCGCAGATGTACACTTGGAAATTAAGTTATGCTCCAATCGTGATGGTCTGATTAGGCTAATAATTCCAATAAGAAGGGTGATTGTGAAGTGATGGTGTCTATTGAAAAAAATGGAATAGCTACCCCGAATGAAACTGGTGGAATGGATTGGAACCATTTTGACAACCGACTATTATGCCCTTGGATCACACTGCCTGATGGAATGGGCTTTATATGTATGCCCTAGCTTGTTTTAGATCTGGGTGACTTTTGTGAATTTAATAGTTACTGGTAGCATCTGCTATGGTAAGCTGAAGAACTTTGCCTGTGATACTCGAGCATGCCATAGGGGATATTGAACTAAGGTATATATATTTATGCCTACTTTGTTCAGGCTGCTTGCTCTTACTGCTACATTCCTGGAGTATTTTGACTTTTAGTTCTTATTATTGCAAACCTGCTGTTCAATGTGTATAGATTCTGTTTCATGCTGAGAGTTCCAAGGTTCCTGTTACTATGTAAGAATGGGATCCTTTTTGTTATTTTCTCCTCCTCCTTTAAGTTTTATCATGTTTCTCTTTCACTTGGTCTGCGACTATGGGATATCTTCAGGGGCTGTTTGGAATGAGAGGGTCAAATTCATATGGTAATCCTTTATTCCTAGGAATAAAAGATTCTTGGAATAAAAAATTAACATCTCTTCCCTTGTTAATCTTATATTCCCAAAATTTAATGCAAATGAGACTCTTGGGAATAATTTATAACACTCCAAACGGAGGAATATCAGATGCTGATGAATTAACCAAAAATTTGCATTGGAATCTTCACTCCAAATAGTCCCTCGGGGCATTCATGAGCATTGGAACACTCATCTTTCTTTAGATATTAAAATTCTAACTATGGCTACAGGGTTATGTAACTGAACTTCTCGTTCTCTTCTGTTTTCTTATATCTTGCATATGGTGTCTCCTGGTAATGTAAAATGCGCGAGATAAGTTTCTGAGTCGAGAAGCAGAGATATCACTTGCAAAATGTTGTTTCAAAAGCCTTTTGATTACCTGAGGCTGCTTGCTGATCTTCAGCTCCTACAGTCTGAAAGTGATGTTCACAAATTGTTCTTTTAAGATCTTTGAACTTCCATTTAGCTGGAGGCAGCTTTCTTGTTTTGTCCAACTGTGACCGACAGTCCTTTCACTGATGGGCTGTTGAGGTTCTGGATTTCTATAGCCAAGAGTGGCTCTTTAGATCATCATCATCATCATCAACTGGCCTTGTTGGCTCCTTGTTTGGGCTACATCAGCCATTAACTGGCCCTGTATTACAGTTTAATCTAAGATTTCGACTTGTGTGTTTTAATTTTCATTCAACTTGAAATAAAGAAATCATCTGACTGGTTAAGGAAGGATGGGGTGCTTGGTTGATATGTTTTTCACAGGGTGTTATGATATTTAATATTTACACGATGAATTGTTTTATTCTGGAAACCCTTGATCATTATGTTTTTGGGGGGTTTAATGGTTAAATTAGAAGAGACTTAATTTGCTTTTCATACCATATTGTTGGTTTTTTCTTAGAGAAGAACTTTCATGAGTTTATTATTTGGCTGTTCATTTGCATCAGGTGGCAGGAGTCCCAGGGGTGACTGAAGCATTATTTCAGGCTAGGCAGTCAGCCCTAACTGAAGAGAAAAACAAGTTGAATGCAACCCCGATGCTGTATAGTTGTGCTCCCTGTGGGAAGGAGTATAGGAGTTCCAAGGCTCATGCTCAGCATCTCAAATCACGAGCTCATGCTATGAAAGCTTCTCAAGAATCAGATCCTGCGATTGCAGGAATTACTATAATTAAGCCAATTATTGGGCGCAAGCCAAACAAGTCAACATTGTCAAGCCAGTCCTCGGCTTTAAGAGAAATGGATGCTGAAGAAAGTGAAGAGAGTGATGGCGAATGGGAGGAGGTTGGCATAGATGAAGAGTTGGAAATGACATCTGAATCTCTGACTAATCTGCATGTAAATGAACAGAGTTCTGGCTCCGGTGTTGACCATACTGATGACATGGATGTAGTTGAAGACTTGGACCCTTCATGCTGTTTCATATGTGACCAAAGGCATCATGACATAGAAAGCTGCATGGTTCACATGCATAAGCAGCATGGATTTTTCATACCTGATATTGAGTATCTGAAGGACCTTAAGGGCTTGCTTACATTTGTTGGTCTAAAGGTAATGGGGGCACCATCATCTTTTGAATGTCATTCTTTGTATATGTCATTGCTAAAATCTTGCTGACTGAGACCTCTAATTGCTTCTTTCCCTTCATAGGTGAAAAGGGACTTCACGTGTTTATATTGCAATGAAAGATGCCATCCTTTTCAAAGTTTGGAAGCTGTAAGGAAGCACATGATAGCAAAGGGTCATTGCAAATTACGATATGGGATGGAGGTGATGATGAAGATGGGGACCTGGAAGATTTCTATGATTATAGCAGCAGGTTATATTCGAAACTTTTCAATTTTTAATTTTAATGCACCTACAGAATCATCTTTTGATTGTCTTTCTTCTTTTCGTTCATCTATCATATTCAAGTTAACTGTTTCATAGATTTGGATTGTGAGCGTTGATGTTCGATTTTTAATATAAGTGCAAGTACAGAATCATCTTGTGATCATCTCTTCTTTTTGTTCATTGATCATATGCAAGTTAACTATTTCATGGATTTGGATTGTGAGCATCGATGTTGTTTGGGTTGGGATCAATTTGTAAATTACAGTGGAGGCAGATTGGATTGGGATCTGATCATTGATCCCAGAGACTTGATGATTTCTTTCAGAAATACTAAAAATATGAAGGGATGTGAAAATTGTTTTTGGGATTGTAGGCATCATTGTTGTTAGGATCAAGATCGAGCTGTAAATCATGGAGTGGCAGATTGGATCCTATCTCGATTAGATTGTGGATCCCATTCCCAAGATCCTAGGTTTTTTTTTTTTTTTGTCTTTGAAGAACATTAAAATTGTACAAGAATGTAGAAGCTGAAAAAGTGTGACAATTGTAAAGTAGATGAATGGAAAATGGAAAGTGGTACATGCATCAAGTCAAGTTCCCATAGTCAATCTGAAATATAGCATGTCTAGTAAGATAAACACCATGTCCAGTTTTTAAAGAAAGACACGCTGGCATTCAAAATATATCAATGCAGTCATCATTTTAGGAAGCAATTTTTATTTTTATCCCGAAATATCAGATTTAGCAAATGATTGTCAAAATTGTGAAGGTTTTCCTTGTGCTTTTGATTCCATGAACTTGAATGTTTCTTTTTCTTTACTTTCTACAGTTGAGTACCCTAATAGGGTTTTCTGTTCTCAAGATATTTTAGTGATTGATGAGTAATTGTATAAAGTTATATAGTCAAATAAGTTTAAGAAGATGGGGGCTTTCACGTGGTCTAGTATAGGGATTAGATGATCTGGTTTGATCTTATGTTCCTAAAGATAATATGATCTATATAGATCTTGGTTTTATGATCCCAACTGACCCTAATCCAAGGATAAGATTCTAATAGTTTAGCACCATTTTAATTGGCATCATAAGATCCAGATGAACAGGTCAGAAGTGTCCTAGGGAGCATCTGCTTGTCTCTTCTTGTTGATTGTGCTTGAAGGGATGCAATGCCACTCATGAAAGGCATTTTATTTCAAAATGAGTGCGACAATTCCACTATAGTGCTATTTGGGAAGTATCTAGCCTCGCTGAAGGTCCGGATCATGGATTGTAAAAATTGACAAGGATTAGTTATAGTAATTTTGGTTATTGGGGCATGTCTGGAGCATGAAGCTTGAAGTAACAAAGTTGCTTTTAAACCTCTGCTCTTGATCACTCTAGTCCCACCCTTTTCCTTTAATTCAGCATATGCATGTTACGTGCCCAAAACTAGTAAGCAATGCTGTAAAAAAGACGAGGAATTCAATTGCAAACATTAAATGAATTTGCTGCCTTTTGTGATAATTTCAAAATTCTGTTTTGTTCTGACTGCATTGAATGATTTATGGTTTTCTTTTGGTAGCTATTTGGATCCGGATGGTAAGCAGTTGGTGGCCATAAATGATACGGCTAACAGTGTCGAGCTTGGAACGGGAGGATCTGAGCTTATTGTAACACGAAGGTCTGATAATGGGGTAGTTGTTCGAGCTCTTGGATCTCGGGAATATCTGCGTTACTACCGCCAGAAGCCACGTCCTTCTCTTGCAAGAGATATTGCTCTAGCCATTTCATTAGCTTCAAGGTATATGGCTCCTCATTTTTATTCAAATTATCATTTGAAAACTCCATGTTGTCAGTATTATATTTTCTAGGGCAAAAATGCCTGTTTGTGAACACACAACCGACCCACCCAGCTACCCCCCCTTCCTCTCTCTCTCTCTCTCTCTCTCTCTCTCTCTCTCTTCGTTTCTAAATAATTTATTTCCTTTTTTTTCTGTTTGTTTGGGGGTTGCAGTATATTGTGAACCACTGAGTTGCACCGAACCATGCATAGTTGAAGGATTGGGTATTGGGATTTTCCCTGATCTGTTATATTTCCAATGAAATCCATCATGGGAACCATCATTTTCAATGGGCTCTATTAATTTTACTGAGAACTACTAATAATACTATAGAACAACAACAAAGCTTTAATCGTAAACTAATTACTGATAATATTATTGAAGTGAATCAAAAATGTTAAATGACACTTGGTTTTGGAGTTACGTAGATCTCACTTTGATTATTCTTTTATTTGTTTCTTTAACCTTTTTTTTTTTTTTTAGCTGGGGTTGTAAACAGTAATCTTTTGTCTTGCAGGTACAGAAGTATGGGGTTGGCAACGGTGCAGTCAAAAGAACAGGTTGTGAGGATGAAAGTTTTAAGGGAGATGAATCGGAATGGGGTGGAGGCAATGCGCTCAAAGATTGGAATGAAGAGTAATGTTATCAGAAATCTTCCAAAGAATGTCCCGTATTAGCCCTGTTGCGGAGTTCTTGACCTGCAACAACAGGTCTATTCGTCGAGTAGAATGGTGTGTGGTAAAAGTGGTGTATAGTTTTGGCGTATTTCTGACATCTGCTTAATTATCTATGCTGGTCCCATCAGTGGCTGGTTATCTAATGCATCGTGTTTAATTAGCTATTTTTGACATCTGCTCTTGAGGGGGGCACGCCACATTGGTTTGGGCACTTGTGTTGCCCCTTTTGTTTAATTAGCTATACTTCGTATGGCTTTGATGGTAACAGAAAGTGATGAAAAGAAACTTGTTTAAACTAAGTGCCGTGGGTGAGATTTCTTTTTGGTTTTCTGAAGGAGTTATTTTAAGCTTTCCGTTTCTTGTAGCATTTTGTTTTTGCTCTGCATACACATTGGGTGCGAATGGTGTGCTTCCAATTTTTATGCTGCCTTTCTTTGTGCGCCAGCTCGGTCTTGGAAGTTGCAAGCGGTAAGAAAAGATTGGGATAAATAGTGATATGGTAAATTGTTCTCAAATGTGAATAAGCTAATTTTGGCTAGCGTCTAAATGTGAAGAATCTTAGACCCCCAAGGGTTGGCACAGATTCGATGAATGTTTGATGCATTAATACACTATTGAACATAAATATTCAATTATTGTTTGGAACGTTTTTGTTATCTTAATTGTTTTTATAAAAAAGTTTTAATTGCTGATTAGATTTGTTGATAAATTTAGGCTTTGTTTGGATGTTTGAAGGGGAAGAGAGGGAAGAGAAAACAAAACGAAGGAAAAGGATGGAAGGGTAAAGAAGGGGTGAAGGATTGTTCTTTTTGTTTGTTTGGAAAGAATAAAAGAGGAAAAAAATGTAATATTAATTATTTTGTTTGTATAGAAGAAAAAAAAAAAAGAAGGAAAAGAGTTATGTGATAATTAGAAATATAATATTAATTATTTTGTTTGTATAGAAGAAAAAAAAAAAAAAAAAGGAAAGAGTTACGTAAAAATTATATTCTTTTCAAAATTAAATGAACCGCCAATGTTACTCAATTTGGGGTTAAAAAGTTATCCGGAAAGAAGAAACAAGGGAAAATTACTTTATTTTTTTTTCCTTTTTCTTTTACCTTTCTTTATTTTTTTTTTCTTTTTCTTTTCTCTCCTCCAATCCAAACAGTCCCTTAAAATAAATTGGAAGGTGAACAATTTATCTAATATTCGGTCAATGATTTAGATTTAAACAATCACAAGGTCTTTAAAAGATCTTGAGGTCAATGGATAGATTAATGGTCTAAAATGATTCCACTGGAACCTTTGTCAAGATTTATAAATTATTGTTCGATTCAATAGCTTTCATTTGTTATGTCGATTTCAAGGATTAGGGTGGAATTTAATTTTATACTTAACTCATTTAAGGGTGTGTTTGAAATAGAAAATAAGAAGAGATATTCTACTTATTCCAAAAGCCATAATACAAAGAATAGCTGAAAAAAAAGTTAACTAGAAAGATAATCTATGTTTAACCATGGATTATCCTGAACTTATTCCCTAAGGACTTGAAAAATAGCTATTTTTTCTGAACTTATTCTTGAGGGCAAAACTGTTATTATAAAAAAGTTATTTCCTCGATATCCTGGATAAACTCTATCTGTACATTTATCCAGGGATAACAATTTTTTTATCAAACACTACCTAAGTTTTTTTCCAACTACATTGATCGGCTACATGAATATGCTTCACTCAATTTAATTTTTATATATATTAAAATTATATATTAAAATTATGGTTGTATTTCATATGAATCTAATTTAATGGTCATAATTACTGAAGATTTAACGTCTTATAAGGGAAAAAAAAATCAAATTCAATGTTAATTAAGAGTTATTTTAATTTTATAATAAGTATAGTAACGTTGTCATTCATGTGAGATTCAATGATTGAGATTCTCTAAACTTTTCTGAATTCAAAGGTTGAAATAAAAATACCTTGTAACTGATGCTAACTAATCCAATGATACCATATGCCAGATTCAAGGATTAAGCAAGACCCTAACTTCAAAAATCTTTAACTAGTGAATGGTGTGTATTATATTTAATTGCTAAAATCAATTGTGGTTTTATAAGCTTTTAGAAAAGACTATAAAGTTCATTTGTCATGAATTATAGTTGTCACATCTAATAGATTAGATTAATTATATCCTTATAAGGCCAAAAAAGCCTAGCAAATTCAATAATAGAACTTTCCATGAGATCTAAGGGATAATGTTTGTATATATACGTAGCAAACCTAATGGCTAAGTTTCTACAATATTCTCAGCTCAACTTAACTCATCAAAGCCTTTTCCCAACTACATAGGGTTGACTACATGAATTTGCTTTCTTCACGCTCTATTAGGACTAAGTCGACACTCAAATTACAAATAGTTATATTTTTTAATTTTTATATCATGTTAGTTTAGGTCTACCTCTATCTTACCATTGATTGTTAAAAGATAACTCTTTCTAAATAAGCATTAAACATCTTCATTGTATATGTTCAAACCACCGTAATTAATTTTTTCTATTTTATTTTTAATTGGGGCTACTCTATCAAATATTGCCCAACACTCCGTAGCATAGTTGGCCTAATAGCGGTTTTATAATTTTTTTTTCAATTTTAATGAGATTTGTCGATCATATAATAATCTCGAAGCATTCCTCATTTAATCCATCCTGTTTTAATTCTATGGTTCACATATTTATCTATTTTAAATTTTTACTGGATAATTAATCTCAAATAAATTTTATTATATCTATTATATTAAATAAATTCTATTATCTATGATTATTTTAAAAAAAAGTACAAACTGCTCTCAGGAGAATGGTTACTTTGATTTTAAATTATGATTTCTCTTCATTCTAAATTATTTTGACTCTTTGCTCATAATATATTTATATAGAAACTAATGGTGTAGAAACATAACAGTTTCCTTATTTCAGATGCATGGAAGTGGTTTATTTTAATTTTAAAATATAATTTATTTTGTTCAAAACCGTTATAACTCATGAACACTCTAACGCTTATAATGTATTTACATAAAATCTAATGATATAAAAATATCTTTGATAGCTTTTCTATTTTGGATATATCGAAGTAGCTTTTTAATTTAAATATGGTTTAATTGTTTAAAATCATTTTAACATTTAATCCTTATATAAAACCTAATGTCTCTAATATTGTGCATTTAATATAAATATTAATTAAGAAATGAAGACTCTGAAATTGAAAATTTTGTTATAAAAGATCCTTGAGGAAGAATTTATAAATCGAGTTCTTTCTTGCTATCTTTTCTTTCTTTGGCTTTGATGTTAGATCTTTTTTTATTCTTTCTTTAAGAAATCTTTATTAATAAAGTCTCATAAAATTGAAACATTGCTTTAGTTTGTATTAAGACTTCAAATAGAGAAATCTTATTTAATAACCTTATTCAAAAATGAATACATATTAATAGAGTCTCATAAAAAACAAGGTATTGCCTTAGTTTATATTGAAACTTAAGCCATCTAGTATTTTCATATTAAAGCACTACTCTATAATAAAGCATGACTTTAATATTTGGTCAGATTTGAAATCTCATTCTTGTATAAGAGGACTATTCCACAATTAAAGTGATCTTTCAAATCTTTTAAGAGTTTAGTCTCATTTTAAGATAGAAGCACTATTCTAATAATAAAATGCTACTTTGAATTTTAATGAAATTTTAATTTCATTTCAAATGTTCTTTTCTAAAAAATAAATCTTAATTATATTTCTCAAAATATTCTATATTCATGAGTACCTTTCATTTTTGAACCTACTCTCTAAAAAAGAAGTGTGCCAATATTTAATAAGATTTTGCTTCATTTTTATATAGGCACATCATTTTTTATACGATCCTTTAAGTTTTTTTGAGACTAATCTCAGTTTAATATAGGAGCAGTGCTTTAATTACCTCAAATTTTAATAAGATTCTTAACATCATTTAGAAAAAATTTTTCTAAAAAAATTTTAAACTTATTTTTTTAAACATACTTTATCTTGAAGAGTATGTTTCATGTCGAAGAAATGTTGCAATTTTAATAAGACTATTAGTCTCTTTAGAAAGAAATTCTCTTTTCTAAAAAAATTCTTAATCTTATTTTCTTAAACAAATCTATCTTCATTAGTATATTTAATATCATAGCACTATTCAATAATGAGTCCCCATCTTAATATTTAATGTTACTTTAATCTCATTCATACTTAGGAGCATCACTCTATAAATGAAACACTTGAATGCTTTGAAACTAAAGTCTAATTTTAACATATGAGTATTGCCTCAATAATGAGGCAGGGCTTAAATTTTTATGGGTTTTTTAATCTCATTCAAAAATAAATTTTGCCTTTTTAAAGAGAAATTTCTTAAACAAGAGTATGGCTCTATTAAATAAAATATTGTTTCATTTTACTTCATGAAATATTGCTTAATATCTTCACAATTTTCTTATTTAAAATGGTAAAGAGAATCTTATTCTAGCTTGAAGAATATACATGTATTGCTCTACTTAAAAATAAAATTATTGCTTGAATTATATAATATATTGAATTCAAATCATCTATAAAAAAAATTTATTCCATTATTACAAAATTCTACTTCATGATATTAAAAATTATCTTTAAGAATTACAAGGGCTTTGTTAGTAAAATTTATGCATATCAAATAAAAAAATGTAAATCAAATTAGACATACCGACTATGATCATTGCTTTAAATAATGATAAATAAAGTCATAAAAATGATACAAAATAATTCATGAAATGCCATAGATGTTTAATTATAATATAAATCTATTAGGTTAAAAATTTAACTATTTTAAGCTACAAACATCAAATTAAATGCTTTTAAATTATTTAAAGCACAATAACCAAATTAAAATAGTGCGAAGTTATACAATCATCTTTAGTTAGCATTTTATAAAATCTCTTAACCGAAGTTTTCTTGTTTAAAAAGAATAATTAACAATATTATTTTTAATTTTTTATCATCAGCATAAACACATAATTGTTATAATGAGATAATCATAGGAAAACATCATGGATTACGAAGGAGGCTTTCCAAGCAATCATAATGGATATTCAATGTCCCATAAAAGAAGCAAGGAGAAAGCTTTAACCTATTCTAATAATAAGTACTCCTAATCGAGTGTAGACCCAACTCGATTTCATTTAACTTGATGATAATGCTATAGTAGATTAGGTCAAGCTGTGGTACAACCCGACCAAGCCTAATTCTTCAAGATATTTTAGACTAGTTGGTTAGATTCGGATTGCAAAATATCCATTTGAAAAGAAATAGGTTTAGTAAATTTAGAGTTAACATGTTTTCTTTAGGGAGCCAAGCCAATGCATGTACTAATCCGGTGTAGGATGGATTAAATACCAACTTATTTGATTCAACCTAGCCAGCTATACAAATATGACTCCAAGAATTCCTACAATATCCCTAAGCCTTGGATTATCCACCTCATTTGCTGTATTTCAAAACTTAGGAGGTTAGATGTAAACATTATTTATTTGTATGTCCATGGGTCCATCAGGACTAGAATGAACTCTTGATAATAACGTTAGTGGTAGTAACAATTTGCTTTAGAATTGCCGCTGCCATCAAGCTTCTAACCGACGCGTTATTCCATGATCGTCCATCCATCCAGGATTCCGCGGTCCTGATCCATTGTCCTACGACGCGACCCGACATTGGGTGGGATTCCGATCCAGAGTACCGCAGGCGTCTGGATTCCGACGCGCTGCCCCGCTATAAATTTACGCTTCCTCCGCGGCACCGTAAGCCTCGTCAGATGACTCTCCCGCCATACTTTGGAGACCGACCTCCGAGGAGGAGGAGAGAAATCGAAGAGGAAAGCCGAGAGATCGAGATCGAGATGCTGGTTTTGACGTGCGACGCGTGCGACAAGGAGTTGCAGGACGAGGCAGAGATGAAGCGCCATTGCCGATCTAAATGGCACCGCTACAACCTCAAGAGAAAGGTACCATCCTCACGGCTTCTGTGAGGGCTTGGCATATTTCGATTTGGTTCGATTTAAATTTCTCCTTTTCCGTCTATTGATCTCATCGGCTTAGGTTTTGGGTCTGTCTTCTGCTCTTGTCAAAGTTGGGATTTCCTTGCCATATGCGAATCAAGTGGGTGCCGGATTCCTGCTGTCTTCTCCCCCTAAATAATTATGTTTGCTTTGATTATTTTTTTTTTTTTTAATGTTTGAACTGAGAATTGAAACCTCTTCGCATGCACGCACGATACCTTTTTAAATATCTAAACTGGTTCTTGTCACCAAGACACCTCCTCGACCGTCGGCGAGCCTTTGACCGTCTTCTCCGGCGGATCAAGAATCTTTCGATGGGCTCCTTTCGATCATTAAAACGTTTTCCTTCTTTATTCTCGCTCGCTCGCACGCACGCACAAACCTAATCAGATTTGGCCTAATCTTTTTCTCGTGTACTTGTACTGTTTGCTTGACTGGACCGTATATTAAGGCTTCACAGATTTAAAAGTCTAAAGATATGATACTGATTTGATCCAATGGGGAAGAAGAAATAAAATCTTTTAAGTTCAACTTTGAAAATTTAGAAGCGGTAAAACTAGGGTTTAGATTGCCTTGCCTCTCCTTTCATTAATTTTTCAGATTGAAACTAGAGTCTATGATCTTTATTTTCACTTTAGCAATTGAAATTCTACTGAAAAGTAGAATATATGCCCTTTGGTTTCACTTTCTCTATTTTCTCTTTTCTATTTCACATTTTTCAAATCGACAGATCCGCCTTGGATTTTTTTTAGCTAAAAAAAAGAAATTATAAATTCTTTACAATACTTTAGAGATCCACTTTTATTTGAATTGAACTCCTCTCTTAATTAAAAGAGAATGAAACTTCCAGTTTTTTGATGTTAGTGAAGTCCAGTCCAACTTTGAATTGGATTCTTCTCTTAATTAAAAGAAAATACAAATTATAAAAATAATAAAAATATTTCAAATAATTGCAATTTTGTTAATCAACTGTTATTATGATGCTCATCAACTATGCAATGTTATGAACAAGTTTTCAATTTTTTTTTTTTTTTTTTTGTTTAGAAAATGGTCTGTTGTAGTTCAACAGTATATGATTTTGAGTTGTGCCTTTTGTTCAGCCATATGAGCATTAGCAAAACCTTATTATGAGCTGTATTTAGGGTTCCAAATAAATTTATGCATTATATTTAACTAGCTTGGCTAAGTATTTAGAACTAATTAGCATTTGTCCTCTATCTAATTTAAAGCTGTTCTATGCTTTAAAGGCCTTTGAATATCAAAGTAATGCTGCAACATGTCTCCCATTAAGTTGCCTTCATGGGGAACTTTTCTGCATCAGAGTTGTATGATCGACAAAATCTTTAGCCAAAAACTAATATTGTAAGTTATTACAGTCTTGCTATTAACTTTGGATATCAAGAAAGTGGAGGAAAGTATAGGTGTTTATTTTCTCTATTTGCTCCTCACCTTGCATATATTATTTGAAGAAGTATTATGCAATGGTTGATTTGGAGGACTTTTCGCTATTGGGCTGCATTTTGAGCATTTTTGAATTTGAACATATTGGAACTCTTGGAAACTTTGAGGGTAATAATGAAAGGCTTGATAGTCATTTAAATGCAGAAGGTTATCGGCTTGCCAAATATTCTGTTTCTCAACTGACTCCCATGTCAAGTAGTTTATTAATAAATTATTGCTATGATTCCAAGTTCTTCCATACTTACATTTGATCTGCTTAGGTTTCAACTTGTGAAAAGTTCATTTCACTTTTGATAAGTATCATATTAACTTTTGTTGAGGGGTAAAATCGTTACGCGTCAATAATCGTGTACGCGGCTAAGGTTAGCCCCGATTTCTGTTCGCTATGCGACATTCGCTAGGGACAAGTCATCCTCGGCAGATCGGAATGCCCTAGCCCCTCACCGAGCCAAGGATTCTCGAGGTGCGGACCTTATCTTTCGGCTCCTCCCGAGCTATCGACTATCGCCTTCCGGCTCCTCCAGCCGACCTATCTTGTTTCTCAGCCCCAGCCGAGCTATCAGTTGTCACCTTCCGGCTCCTCCAGCCGACCTACCTTATTTCTCGGCCCCAGCCGAGCTATCGACTATTGCCTTCCGGCTCCTCCAGCCGACCTACCTTATTTCTCAGCCCCAGCCGAGCTATCGACTATCGCCTTCCGGCTCCTCCAGCCGACCTATCTTGTTTCTCGGCCCTAGCCGAGCTATCTCGCTTCTTGGCCTCGCCCATCAAGCTGTCTCTATAGCGTGGCCAGTCCGAGCGATATCAACCCCCTCTGCGGAATTCGGCCGGGAAAGCTTAAATCCTTAAGATTCAAAACAGGAATCATATCTGAAAGTGGCCTAGGGCCCTGGGGCCTATGCTCCCACCAAATCCCGAGACATTAACAAGCTCTCCCAGCTGTCGATCCTCTAACTAACCGGATACGAATTCTACCGGTCTTATAACAGACTGAATTCGAATCTCAACAGCCTTCGGACCCACGATGCCCCCTAACAACCAGGTGATCCTCTATAAATACCACAGCTCCAGACCCCCTGAGGTAGGCGGTCTCCACTAGCTCACTCTCACTCTCTCTCCCTCTCTTTGCCTCTGCTTTCGCCATTGCCGCTCCGCTCGGAGCCCTTGGAGGAAACTCTCCGACGAGAGCCTTTTCCTTATTTCTGTCGACTGTTGATCTCCACTGACTTGAGTGTCGGAGGGTCTTCCGCAGAGGGCCACCCCCAATGCCTTCTCGTGTGAGGATTGTCTTGCAGGTCCGCCCAGGAGGAAGCCCGTCTCGAAGCTCCCTTCGCGCTCGATTCGGAGGACGGATTTCAGCAGCAACAGATTGGCGCTAGAGGAAGGGCCTTATGTCCCATTAAAACTTGAAGAAATGAGATAAGGATCTCGATCTGAAAGAGAACCTCTCCAATGGCTAATCGAAGAAGGGAAAACTTTGAAGCCCAGGACCAGGTCGCCTCTCAGAGACTTGATCCGATGAGTAGCATGGCACCGCAACCGCCACCAGTTGAGACCCGTCGCCGCCAGCTATCCCAGTGATCCAAGACCAGTTCACCACACTGGTCCAGCAGGTCCAAGTCCTAACCCATCTGGTTCAGGAGCGCCTTGCAGCTGCCCTTGCTCCATGCCTCCTTGAGAAGGCCGCAGCCCCTTTTTCTTCGGCCACCTCTTCGTCTGGTCCGTATGGAGCCGCGGACCCCCCACACCAACCCAAAGAGGCCAGACCAGTCCCGCAAGGGGGCTGCGACATGGATCTTTCCAGATCTCGGCGGGCCCGATCCCTCTCTCCGGAGTCCTTCCGCCATGATTCAACGCCATCCCCGCGCTCTCCTCGCCCGGCCCCTCCTCTTATATCTGAAGAGGAGATCCGCCGATAGCTTTGGGAGATGCGTCAGGAGCTGGACGCCGCCAAGCAGGCTCATCCGCCTTAGCTTAAGGCAGAGCAGGGTATCCCCTTCTCCAAGGGGATCATAGAGGAAGTGATTCCCTTCCATGTTAAGCTGCCTGCCATCGGCCCTGCCATGGCTCCACCGATCCCGATGATCACCTCAGCAGCTTTCGGTCGATCATGATGTTCCACGGGGCATCAGATGCGATCCTGTGCCGCGCCTTTCCCTCCACTCTTAGAAGGTTCGCTCGAACCTGGTTCAACGCTCTGAAACCGGGTTCCATTGATTCGTTTGACGAGCTGAGTCATCTTTTTATCGGCCAGTTCGTCAGCAGCCGCCGTCACCGACGAAGATCCGACTCCCTAGCGACTTCTACCTAGCGATGGAGGTCAGTTACCCCCTGAGCCTCTCCGATATGATGGCCCTGGCAAACAAATACGCCAGAGTCGAAGAATCACGGAGGGCTGCCCGCGCCGAGCTGGCAAAGAAGAGAGAATCCAAGGGCCCAAACAGGCATCGACCTACCCGCTAGCCAAGCCCACCTCGTCGCCAAAGAGCTCCCCCAACGCCATCAAGAAATCGCTTCCGAAGCCCGCCTAGGCGGTTTGACCGATATACCCCGCTCACTGTTCCTATGGCGCAGATCCTCATGGAGATAGAGCGCCAGCTCCCCCGACCAGCTCCTCTCCGAGGGAACCCAACCCGGAGAGACCCCACCAAGTACTGCCTCTATCACCGGGAGCATGGCCACGATACCGAGGAATGCTGGCAGTTGAAGAACGAAATTGAGAGGCTAATCCAGTGGGGCCGACTGAACCAATTTAGGAGGGCGCCTGAACCAGGACAAGGGGGTGATCACCAGCCCGAGCTTCAACAGCCTCCTCCTCCTCCAAATCCACCCGTGATCGGCCATATCAACGTAATTGAAGAAGCCGGTGGTTTGTCGAACCTCAAGAATGATAAAGAAGGTTCGGTGCCGAAGAAAGCACGAACGGGCGAGCTCTCCTTCTCCGACGATGATCTCCGGGGGATACAATTCTCGCATGACGACGCGTTAGTTGTATCTCTCAATTTAAATAACTATGATGTAAGTCGAATTCTTGTTGATAGTGGAAGCTCCGTAAATGTTCTGTACCTCGATGTGTTCGCCAAGATGAAACTGCTCGTGGAAAATCTCCGAGCCGTGGACTCCACCTTGATGGGGTTCACCGGCGACGTTATCATCCCAGAAGGGGTTGTAACCTTGACGGTTCGGGCAGGAATATGGCCTCTTGTGGCCACCATTCACACAGACTTCCTGGTGACCAAGCTTCGGTCGCCCTATAATGCGATATTTGGGAGGCCCGGCCTGATGTCCCTCAGAGCCGTCGTCTCCATTCCGCACCTGTCTATGAAGTTCCCCACCAGGCGGGGAGTCGGTGTTGTCCAAGGAAGCCAAACTATGGCTCGGCAGTGTTTTCTCACCAGCCTTCAGTCCAGGATGCCTGAGGTTGATGGGCTGGACGCTCGGGAGGACTTCGCCGAGCAACTAGGAGAACCAGCCGAAGAACTGGAAGAAGTATCGCTGAACGAAGCCCGGCCCGATCGAACTATAAAGATCGGGTCACTACTGAAAGGCGAGTCCCGGCGAAAACTGGTCGACTTTCTCTGAAGCAACGCCGATGTCTTCGCCTGGTCCACCTCCGACATGCTAGGAATCAGCCCTAATGTTCTCATCCATCGCCTTAACGTGGACGAGATGTACCGTCCCATCAAATAGAAGAAAAGAACCATGTTTTACCGCATGAGTCCACGGGACCGCCCAGGTCTCCCTTTGGCTCGAACAGGGACAAACGACCCCCCCTTTTTCTTATGAGGACCAAACGTCGATCTCAGCAAGAAACAAAAGTTGCCAAAAAGAACCTCCCTTTTGTTCATTATAAAAAAAAATACAAGAAGAAAGAGAAAAAGTAAAAATAGCCTTCACAGAGGCTTACTATCTCCCCCAGGAGCTGTCGGGTCCTCCCTACGTCGAGTCAGCTCGGCGACTTGCTGATGGAGGGACGCTATCACCCCCTCCTGCCGGTCAATGACCCGGCAAAGAGCCTCGGCCTCCCTCGTCGAGACGGCAAGAAATTCCTCGATCGTCTTTTGGAGCTGCTCATGGCCCGTTAGAGCTGACGCTAAGGCCATCCCATCAACGGTCACAGAAGAGCGACTCCCCTGGAAGTCCCTGCGGCTGTTGCTGACGTCGCTCGGCTCTTCGGTCGATTGCCCTTCACCATGGGAGGCCATACCTGCTCTCAGGAGCTATCGAAAGACTAGCTGAGAGGATGACAAACACTGCATACCTCTCGTCCATATTTATATCGCCCTGGCGAGTATTTCGAGCAGTCGAGTCATTAATCCTGACCCGGGGAATTTGCCACGCATCGTCGCTTCAGCTGGCGCCTGCGGGAAGCGAAGAGTCGCACCCCCTCCCAAGGAGGATCGATAAGCATCGGCGGCATGCCCGAAAATTTCCCTCCTAGGGACCAGGCTCCCCCCAGTTTGCCAACCCTCATGAAATAAATGTTCTGAAAATCCACTAGACTCCCTCGAATTGGGCGTCCTCGGAAAGGTGCAAAGAAATAAAGCGCGCCAGCAATCAACATTAACTTGTCTCGCCTGAGAGCGACCGAGCCATAACTCCGAACGCTCCCATGCGTCGCTCGTTTACATCAGAATCTATATTCACCACAAGAACCAAACATAATGTCATCATTCTCGGTAACGACTGAGCTATCTGCATCGAATCTCCGTACCTCGGCTGGGCCGAGCTCTGAGTCGAAATAGCATGTTGCAGCCGGTCCAAACGGTCTCCAAAACTTAGCTCGGATTCGGGTAGCTCACAAGCCCCGGCCGAACTAAGCGTTCTTTAAAACTTAGCTCGAATTCGGGTAGCTCACAAGCCCCGGCCAAACTAAGCGTTCTTTAAAACTTAGCTCGGGTTCGGGTAGCTCGCAAGCCCCGGCCGGACTGAGCGATATCTCTGTATCTTGGCCTCAGCAAGGACTAAGCCGCGATAGCACCGCCGAAATATGCCACAGCATAAAAAGTGCATTACAGGAGTAACAACTCTCCAACGCAAAAGAAACAAAGGCCAAAGAAAGAAGGAATGAAAAATTTCTTTATTTCCTCATCAAAAGAAAAGTTACAACCTCCTGAGAGGAGTTACAAGTGCACCAAAGCATAGGAAATAAAAACGAGTGCATGGTTCGGCCGAACTGCTCCAAGCCGGCTTCGGTTAATAACGACATTTCGGCGTCTGGCCCAAGAAATCAGACAAACCACGAACCAGTCAGCTCGCCCTGATAAGTAGCAAGGCCGACTTCCACAGTCCCTCCGGATGAACTAAGAGATCCAAAAGGAGGCACGACTCGTGTGTGCTGATTCTGAGGAACCGGGCGAACTAACCAGCTCCCCTCATGTGGGATGCTGGGCTGCGGGCCACTGCCCGATTAGGAGCGCTAGGGGACCGTCAGCCCCGCGTTGCTCCCAGCTTCTCCTTCCTGTGGCAAGGATTCCCCTCAGAGAAGAGACGAGAATCCAGACCGATGGAGAAGGAAGGCTTCGTGCGTGCTACGGGGGTCTCGATGCACTTTCTACCCCGCACCCCCCGTAGCGAGCCACAAAGGACACACTGGAAGCGCATATGTGCGCTCTCTGTGTGATCTCTGTGGCCCTTCTATGCGCTCCATATGATCTCCGAAACTCATCCCCTGAGGATGAGTCACTCTCCAGCGGCTCCTTCATCACCCCAACTATCCGGAGGACGACGACTTGCAAAAGGTAAGCTCGATCCTCCCACTCTAAGCCCCAGAGAGACAGGCATCATGAAAACCTTCACAATTCATAGGGAAGAAAACTCGGGGAATGGCCAACACGGCCCCTTTTCCCCTTTTTATAGGCAAAGGTGAACCGAGAGCGGCTATCAGAGCAGAAAGCCCCGAGATTCAAAGCGCCTAACCCACGCCACCATGTGGCCTCCCGGGATGAAAACAGCGCCCCTCGTTGCGCACCAAGCACGTCGCCCGAACCATAACGCACACCAAAAGATTTTCTCTGATCCCGGATCACGAGTTTTAAATGCAAAAAATCCCGCCGATCTTGCGGATACGGGCAGACCTGGAAGATCGTCCAGTGAAAATGACATCCTCCAACGGCAAATAAGTGCTTGCGTCATATGCCAGAACAACCTGCACTGGAAAAGATCGACCTAATAAAAGCCCCTGGAAAACACTGAGGTAACTTTTTGCTGGCTACAGAGCCGTATTATCTACTTTGGCGAAAAGAAAGTCGACTTGCCTTGGAAAAGACAAGGCACTGACAGGGTAATAAAGTGGCGCGGAGGCCATGTACTCCTCGATAATGACCTCTCAATATCCTCGGCTCCGGCCCCGCTGCCTGTGGGACCTAGGCACGGACCTAGGCACCGCCCTATGCTCCCCTCTAAGGCCAAAGCTGTTTCTATACTTCGAAACAAACCAAAACATCTATTTTCAGTCCAACGTGACCGAATGTTATCCCACGCCCCAATCCGGGCAAAGATGGCTAAAAACCCTCCAAGGGATGGATTGCTTGTAAGACTTGCATGATGAAAGCAAGCATCTCAAAACAGCGGCAAACACAAAAGCTACATAAACTGTTCTTTCCATTCATCATAAAGGAGCAACGAAAAGAAAAAAAATACATCAGCCCTCACAGGGGCTTATCATCCTCTCCCGGAGCTGCTGAGCCTTCCCCTCGCTCCACTGCCGGTCGCACACCTGCTGCTGGAGGGATGCCACACGTTTTTCTAACCGAACGTTGACCGCGCGGAGGTGCATGATCTCCTAGTAGAGGCAATCATGTATTGCTCGGTCGCCTGTTGGAGTCGCTCACGACTTGCAAACAATGAGGCCACGACTTCCCCGTCAATGACCGCCTTGGTACGATCCCTCCGGGTCCCCCAACGAGCGTTGACACCATCAACTGGTGCTCCGGCCGACCTCCCTCCATCCTTCGAAGCCATCCTGCTATCACAAGCTTGGATAGACCAATGAAGATCGGTGGAGGAAATGGTTAACGATGGCCTACCACCTATTGGTATTTAAACCGCTCCAGGCGAGAGCCCTAGTCACCCAATCACCGGCTCCAATGCCACCCACATAAAGCGCTGCCACGCGTTGTCGCTTCAATGTCCGCTCCCAGGAAGCGGGGAATTCAGCAAACCCCCCTCTCTCGGAACCAAACTTCCCTTTTTTCGAAGGCGCATCCACGATTTCGCCCTTGATAGGACGGACTACCTCGGTCCTGGCCAGGATGCTTCTGTGATTCCTGGTCCTGTCCAGTCGACTTACCGCATTTTTCGGCCCCAGCCGAGCTATTTCGTCCCTCGGCCTAGCCGAGCTATTTCTTCCCTCGGCCCTAGCCGAGCTATATTTCCTTCCTCGGCCCTAGCCGAGTCATTTCCTAGCCGAGCCATTTCCTCCCTCGGCGTTAGTCAAGCCATTTCGTCTCTCGCCCCGGCCGAGCCATTGCGCCGCTCGTCCTAAGCCGAGCTAGATCGTCTTTCAGCCCCTTTTTACCGAGCTGTGTTTTATCTCGGCCCCTTCGTCGGGGCCATCCTATGCCTTGGCCTCGACCAAGATGTTCCCTCAAATCCGAGCTAAAGCCAACCAAGCGGCGGGAATAAGCTACAAGTTGCTCGCGGTCGGGATAAAACTTGAGACAGGGAATCATTCGAGAAAGGCAAAAAATAGAGATGGAAGGCTCATTCGTTGAAAACTTCAAACCGAGTTACACGTCAGAAAAACAAAGGCACGAAAATAGCTCTCAAGGGTCAGGAGCTGGATCAGTCCTAGTAGAACCCTCAACCACATTCGTAGAAGCATGGCTCGGCTCCCCCGTCTCGAATGTCTTCGCCTCCTTGGCAACAGACTGCAAGTGTCCCCCAAGAGCTGCAGCCTCACTGGGACCTGGGGCAGTATCAAGGTCGGCGTCCGAAACATCAATGTACTTGTCTTCTTCTTCATTCCCAGAGGAGCTAGCGTCAGGAGTCTCGACATCCAAGAAAGAGAGGTCCCATTCCGGATGCTCCTTAGATATCTTACTTCGAACGTCCTCCACTCCGAGCTGGAAAGCATCAGCGCAAGTCGCATCTTGTTCGCCCTTGAGCATAGCGAGCCGCATTTCGGTTTCAGCCACTTGGCCCCGTAATGAGGTGACCTGCCCCTCAGCTCCAGCAACTTGACTCTACAGTAGGGCGATTTGTTCCTCGGTCTCACTGACCCGCCTCTCGAGCTCTGAGCTCCTCCATCGGCTGGATTCCAGTTCCCCTTGCAAGGCTCGCATCTGATCTTGATTCTCCAGCCCCGCCTTTTTCATCTGTAAAAACAGAGTCAGTCGATGACACGATGAGCCAATAAAGGAAGTTAAAAAAGGAGGACGGTACCGTACCTCCTCCTGCTGAGCCAGCTCCTTGGCCTCGTCAATGGCCCTTAATTTATCAGTTCTAACCAGCTCGATCCTACTTTTGAGATCATTAATCCTCGATTGCCTATCATCAACTTCCCCCGGGCTTGGGAGAGCTCGCTGCTGAGCTGGATTATCTTCCCCTGATGCCACTTGATATTGTCGTCCCTGTCGACAATATCACGATCACGCCGCCGTAACTTCTCCTCCACTTCGCCAAGCATTCTGCTCAAGCGATTTCTTTCTTCGGCGGCCTCTCTCCTTTGCCTGCCTAGATTTTCGCTAAACTGTTTCTCAACAGCTTCCATTTCTTCGGAATGCTTGGATTTAACCCGTGACAGCTCCAAGCATGCGTCGTCGCACCTCGCTAGGAGCCCCTGTAACTCCTCTACTTTAAGCTTCTGCTTGGACGCGTCATCTAGGGCGGCCTGATACAATACCCTTATTCTCGCCAAACTCTCATTGCTGGCGGCCAGAAGTTGTTCAAATGTGTCAGACGCCTCCGCCGCGATCGAAGCTCGGTGTTGACTCTCCTGGCCTGGACATCGGCTCCCGTCGCCAAGCTTAGGCACCAGCATAGCGCCCGGGAGATCAAAGCATTCTACAGAACAAAAACAAATGAGAAAATTTGGTCAAGTTAGCTGGAAATCACCCGCTGCTCTAAAATGACAACTCACCCGGGAGGCGTAGGCCCTAGCCAACTTCATGAGGGTGGGATTGTCGATATCGGGGAGAAGGTGGATGTCCTCTGCCACATTCCGCTGGCCAAATGCGGCATCAACCAATTCTAGATCCGCGAATTTATCCGTCGAAGGATCCGCGCCCGGATACAATGCCGACCTCATCAAAGCAGAAAATGCCTCCTCAATGGCCGTGTCTGAGCTGCTGGGCTGACCATCCCCGACCGAAGAGCCGATCCGGGCAATCTCCGACTGAGGAGCCTTCAACTTCCCGGCCTCCTCCGACAGAATTCTAGCCTGGCTTTCCTCGGATAACTCGGCCAGCCCAAGCGCCAGTCTTCCCAAAACTTTGGCGGGAGAGGTTCCGACTGCAAGGTTCTCACCTTGCCCTACCCCCTCCTCCGGTTTTCCTCCCTCGGTCACGGACACCTGCGTCTCCTCCGCAAGCTTCATCGAAACCTCCATCTGCCCCCCTTCTTGAGCCTCCGCTACGGTCGCCCTAACGTCACCGCCCCTAGACTCTTCCACGGGGGGCCCTCCAATAGGAAGCTCACCTTGAGCCTCGCCGATTACAGCTGTTCCCTCCTGTCCTCCTGCCAAGGCCAGAGATATCTCCTCGCTCGGGGAAGGGCCCTCAGAAACGACGACCTCCGCCGAATCAGCCATTGGCTCGTCCTTCAAAAGAGGGGCATCCTGGCAAGCCAATGGAGTCCTGTCCGAACTGTCTGATATCTCCACCACTGGGGGACAGGGGATCTCGGCAGTCCTCTCTGAATCCTCCCTTGCTTTCGATGCTTCCGTCAGGACTGCTCCAGCATCTGGCGAGTACCTTTCGGAAAGACGAACCTTCTTCTCGGGTTTACTCTTCTCCCCGCCACTACTCTCCCCTGGACGCTTGCCCGTCTTTTTCTTTATGCGGCCTGATAATTCAGACCTCTTGGCTGCGGAAGCGAGGAGCAAACGATGAGACCGAGATACGTTCGCTCAAATAAAACCAGTAGAAAAGAGAAGGAGGCCTACCATGCGGATCGAGAGGGCTAAGCTCGGCGGCAAAAAAAGCCTCCTCCAACAGTAAGTCGTTGGCCGAGATCGCCTTGCCATTGTGGAGGACTTCCAAATCCTTTTCCTCCTGCTCAGATAGAATCGGATGTGTTTCCGCATCCCGAACAAAGTTTCCCCATCCCCGGGGAAAGTCAGAGCCAATGTTCCCTTCAGCGATGATGAATCGATTCTTCCATCCCTTTATGGAGGACGGTTTGTCCACAATCGTCTTGAAGGACCTCCGAGGTCCGATATAAGGCCACTCCGATTTTCTCCCGGGGTATCAGGTGGTAACAGGCACGAAAAAGGGGAAGAGTAGCTATAACATGGATTTGGTTGCACATCGAAATAAATCCGATGATGCTCCGCCAGCTGTTGGGAGCCACCATCGTCGGGCAGATGTTGTAAAACGTCATGATCTCCTTTACCAGGGGATGAAGAGGAAACCGGAGGCCCGCCTTCAAACTATCTTCGTAAAGAAAAACTTCGTGCTCCAAATCTTGTGAAACCCTATGCTCGAGTTTCGGCAATTGCATAACAACATCCGGAGGAATGCCATACTTCTGGCGAATTTTCTCCAAATCCTCGGCGGCAGTCTCCGAAACTACGTCGTCGGGGCTCATCATTCTGCTGGCCGAGAGAGACACCCAACGAAACTACAGAGTAAACAGAGAACGAAATTCTCCAAAAGGGGAGTGAAGGAGCGTTGCAAACAGAAACAGCGCTATTTCAGCTTTGCTTCCCCTCGAAAGAAACCGCCTTAAGGGAAGATAAGGCGTCTCGCCTGAGGCATCCGGAACCGCCTCGATAAACGCAGTAAAAATCGGGATCCACTACGTGGCGGTCCCCCAATCATCGCCCGAAAGGAGCCTTTACCCACGAGGGCACGGCGGCCGCGCGGCATTAAATAGGGCATTATTGCGCGGACTGTCCGATCCGGATCCCTCTGTTCAAATCATGCCACCTGTACTTATACTCCATATGCTCGAACCTACGCTTCGAACTATGGAGTGGAGGGCATGTGTTGAGGGGTAAAATCGTTACGCGTCAATAATCGTGTACGCGACTAAGGTTAGCCCCGATTTCTGCTCGCTGTGCGACATTCGCCAGGGACAAGTCAGCCTCGGCAGATCGGAACGCCCTAGCCCCTCATCGAGCCAAGGATTCTCGAGGTGCGGATCTCATCTTCCGGCTCCTCCCGAGCTATCGACTATCGCCTTCCGGCTGCTTCAGCCGACCTATCTTGTTTCTCAGCCCCAGCCGAGCTATCAGCTATCGCCTTCCGGCTCCTCCAGCTGACCTACCTTATTTCTCGGCCCTAGCCGAGCTATCGACTATTGCCTTCCGGCTCCTCCAGCGACCTACCTTATTTCTCGGCCCCAGCCGAGCTATCGACTATCGCCTTCCGACTCCTCCAGCCAACCTATCTTGTTTCTCGGTCCTAGCCGAGCTATCTCGCTTCTTGGCCTCGCCCGCCAAGCTGTCTCTATAGCGCGGCCCAGTCCAAGCGATATCAACCCCCTCTGTGGAATTCGGCGCGGGAAAGCTTAAATCCTTAAGATTCAAAACAGGAATCATATTTGAAAGTGGCCTAAGGCCCTCGGGCCTATGCTCCCACCAAATCCCGAGACATTATCAAGCTCTCCCAGCTGTCGATCCTCTAACTAACCGGATACGAATTCTACCGGTCTTATAACAGACTGGATTCGAATCTCAACAGCCTTCGGACCCACGACGCCCCCTAACAACCAGGTGATCCTCTATAAATATCACAGCTCCAAACCCCTTGAGGTAGGCGGTCTCCACTGTCTCACTCACTCTCTCTCTCTCTCCTCTCTCTGCCTCTGCTTCCGCCATTGTCGCTTCGCTCGGAGCCCTTGGAGGAAACTCTCCGGCGAGAGCCTTCTCCTCATTTCTGTCGACTGTTGATCTCCACTGACTTGAGCGTCGGAGGGTCTTCCGCAGAGGGCCACCCCCAATGCCTTCTCGCATGAGGACTGTCTTGCAGGTCCGCCTAGGAGGAAGCCCGTCTCGAAGCCCCCTTCGCGCCCGATTCGGAGGATGGATTTCAGCAACAACAACTTTGACATTTGCTTTTCGTACTATACTGCTGGTTTTCTCTTAGGGAAAAACTTCCATACGTTTATTATTTGACTGTTCATCTGAATCAGGTAGCAGGAGTCCCAGGGGTAACTGAAGCATTATTTCAGGCTAGGCAGTCGGCCCTAGCTGAAGAGAGAAACAAGTTAAGTGCAACCTCAATGCTGCATAGTTGTGCTCTTTGTGGGAAGGAGTATACGAGTTCCACGGCTCATGCTCAGCATCTCAAATCACGAGCTCATGCTATGAAAGCTTCTCAAGAATTGTATCATGCAGTTGCAGGAACTACTATAATTAAGCCAATTGCTGGGCTCATGCCAAGCAAATCAACATTGTCAAGCCACTCCTCAGCTCTGAGAGAAATGGATGGTGACAAAAGTGAAGAGAGCAATGGTGGACAAATGGAGGTTGACAGAGATGATGAGCTGGAAATGGAATCTGAATCTCTGACTAATCTGCATGTAAATGAACAGAGTTCTGTCTCTGCTGCTGATCATGCTGCTGACATGGATGAAGTTGAAGACTTGGACCCTTTGTGCTGTTTCATATGTGACCGAAAACATCATGACGTAGAAAGCTGCATGGTTCACTTGCATAAGCGGCATGGATTTTTCATACCTGATATTGAATATTTGAAGGACCCTGAGGGCTTGCTTACATATGCTGGCCTAAAGGTAATGGAAGAACCAGCGTCTTTTGAATGTCACACTTCGTATATGTCATTTCTAAAATCTTGTTGACTGAAACCTCCAATTGCTTCTTTTCCCTTCCCAGGTGAAAAGGGACTTCACGTGTCTTTATTGCAATGAGAGATGCCATTCTTTTCAAAGCTTGGAAGCTATAAGGAAGCACATTATAGCTAAAGGTCATTGCAAATTACGATATGGAGATGGAGGTGATGACGATGATGGGGACTTGGAAGATTTCTATGATTACAGCAGCAGGTGATCTCCGAAACTTTTCAATTCTTAATTTTAATGCAAGTATAGAATCATTTTTTGACCTGTTTCATGGATTTGGATTGTTATCATCAATGTTGTTAGGTCGATCAAGGTATAAATCATGGGGGGAGGGATTGGATAGGGATCAGATCATTGATCCCCTGGGACTTGCTGATTTCTTTTAGAAATATTAAAAGAATAAAGGGATATGAAAATTGTTTTTTAGATTGTTAGCATCATTGTTGTAAGATCAAGATTCAATATTGAGGTGTAAATCATGAAGTGGTAGATTTTACAATATATGGATCAGATCGTGGATCCCAAGATCCTTGCTGTTTTCTATAAAAAACATTAAAATTATAAAGCAATGTGGAAGTTGGAAAAGTGCAACAATTGTGACGGTAGATGAACAGAGAATGGAAAGCAGTATGGCCAATGTACAAAGTTTAGTTTCCACAGTTGTAATCCCAAATATAGCATGTCTAACAAGATAAACATGAGTCTGAAGCCATTTTCACTATACACGCATGCCCCCCTTCCCCCCCCCCCCCCTCCTCCCAAAAAAGAAAAAAGAAAGAAATCAGGTTTAGCAAATGATTGTAAAGTTATGAAGGTTTTCCTGGCGTTTTTAATTCCACAAACTTGTACATTTCTTTTTCTTTACTTTCTGTAGTTAAATACCCTAATAAGCCTGCTAGTTGATTGCTAGGTCTGTTTGTGATAGTTGAGTAATTGTAAAGGCCGTATACCTATAATGCTACTTGGGCAGTATGTAAAGTTCTAACCTCACCCAAGATCCAGATCGTGGATCGTGAGAATTTAAAAATAATTGTTGTAGTAATTTTGGTTATTAGGGATGTGTGGAGCATGAAGTTTATCCTTGTTCGTGGAAGTAAAAAAGTTGCTTTTTAAACCTCTTCCATTTGATCGCTCTAAACTTCCTTTTTCCTTTAATTGAGCATTCGCATTTCACATGCCTAAGACTAGTAGATAATACTGCAAAAATAGATGAGAAATTCAATTACACTTGACAAATGAATTTGCTTTCATTTGTGATAGTTTCAAAATTTTGTGCCATTCTGACTGTGTTATGGTATTCTTTTGTTAGCTATTTGGATGCAGATGGTAGGCAGTTGGTGGCTGCAGATGATATGGCAAACAGGGTTCAGCTTGGAACGGGTGGATCTGAGCTCATCTTAACACGAAGGACTGATGATGGTGTACTTGTTCGAACTCTTGGATCTCGGGAATTTCTGCGTTACTACCGCCAGAAGCCACGGCCTTCTCCCGCAAGAGACATTGCTCAAGCAATCTCATTAGCTTCAAGGTATGTGACCCCTCATTTTTATTTAAATTAACATTGGAAAACTGCATGTCATCAATAGTATATTTATTTGATTCTCTGTTCATGCAACCTACAGCCTCTAGTTGATAATTCATTTCCCTTTTCTTTTTTTCCTGTGTGTTGTTTTTTTTTTTGTTTGGGGGGGGTGGGGTTGGTTGCAGTGTATTGTGTACCTCTGGATTGTACATGAACCAAGCATAGTTGAAGGATTGGGATTTTCCTTGATCAGCTCCCAGTGGTTCTTATGTTCCTAATGAGGCCCCCCATCACAGGAACTATCATTATCAACTGGCTCCATAAATTTCATGACTGATAATTACTGATAATGTTATAGATGTGAATCATAAATGTTATGGCATTACTATAAATCTCACTTTGATTCTTTTCTTATTTACTTCTTTTAACATTTATTTTTTTGTAAGTTGGGTTGGGGTTATGAACAGCGATCTTCTGTCTTGCAGGCAGCTAACTATGTTGGCAACAGTGCAGTCGAAAGAGCAGCTTCTGGGGATGAAAGTTCTGAAGCGGATGAATCAGAATGGGGTAGAGGCGATGCGCTCAAAGATTGGAACAAAGAGTAATGTTATAAGAAATCTTCCAAGGAATGTCCCGTATTAGCCCTGCTTTGGAATTCTTGACTTGCAACAAGAACATTCACCTAGTAAGATTAGTGTGAGGCAAAGACAGTTGTTTATAAGGTAGTGTTTGATAGAAAAAATATTATCCATGGATAAGTGCACGGGGTAGAGTTTATTCCCTGGCTATTTCTAAAGATATCTCTTGGCTATCCCATTCATCATATCAAATGCAAAAAGGTAAATATATAGGATAACTTTTTTTTTTACTTTTATTTGAAGGGATAACCAGCTATTCCTAAATTTTCTAGGGAATAAATTGAGGGGATAATCTATGGTTAATCATGAGTTATCCCTTTGATTAACTTTATTCCCAGCTATTCTTATAATTATAGTTTTTGGATAACCAGCTATTCCTGCATTTTTTAGGAAATAAATTGAGCTATTTTTTATAGTTATAGTTTTTGAAAATAAGAGGGATATCCTCTCTCTTATTTTCTATTTCAAACACTACTTAAGAAACCATGAAAACTGGTAACTAAACACTTGATAAGACCAGAGGATTTTGAGATTTTATCTATATATTATCTAGTCTCGCCCCTAAAGAGAGAAGCTCCATCAATAAATTCACTACTGAAGCAATACTAGTGAAAAGTGGGTATAGGTGCTTTGCGATAGCATAGCACAAAATCTACTGTATAATAGTATAGTAGGGCTTAATAGAGAGAATCTACTAATTGTATAATCCTCGATTGCCTTAAAAGCCATCAAAAGGATAGTTGAAAAACCAACACCTCAGAATAAATTGCTGGTTTAAAACCAGAAGTTCACTAGTATTTTGATTTCTGGATAGGATCCAAACACTGGTGAGGAATTTGCCACTGCGACAAACTAAAAATATACATATGCGTAAAAATAGAAGTTTCTATCCGTTAAAGGACGTATTTGGATGGCCGTCGAAGAGGGGTCAACCCGAGAAAGAATGGACAATAATAAAAGTTAGAACATGTGGGGAGTAGTTTTTTTAAACCGGTGCAAAAAAGGCATCGATTTTAAAACAAAGGATGAAAACAAAAGTTTTTATCAAAATTGTGTTAAAGTAGAAAACGCCATTTGAAATGACGTTTTCTACTTCCACATCATCATTTCCTGATTCGACCCCGTCAGCAGGGTTGCTGACGGGACAACTAGAAATCGCCACTTCAAGTGGCGATTTCAAAGAGGTTGAAATCCCACTTGAAATAGCGATTTCTAGTCCAAGTAAAATCGCCACTTGAAGTGGCATTTCAGGGATGAAATCATTGAAATTGCCACTTGAAGTGGCGATTTCAATTCAGTTTAGATCGCCACTCCTTCTACATATTTTCTCCCGATCACGATCCCTTCTTAAACGCTCGGAGCCTCCCAGCGATCCTAACCCTCTATTATCTATTATCTTGTTATACCTATTATCAAGATAATAGGTATAACAAGATAATTCTGATTATTATATCTATTATCTTGTTATAGATAATAGATAACAAGATAATATAGATATAACAAGATAATTCTAATTAACAAGATAATAGGTATAACAAGATAATTTAATTAACAAGATAATAGATATAACAAGATAATTCTGATTAACAAGATAATAGATATAACAAGATAATTCTGATTGATACTGAATCATTAACCACAATCTAACCCTCTTTTAATTTGCTAGAAGATTATGCGAAGGGAGGGATTCGTAGCGTTTAAGTCCCCATAGAAAATTAAGTCCACAAGAAAGTCGTTACTTGGAGTGGCGATTTCGGGATAGAAACCGCTATGGAGAGTTTAAGTTAAATGAAATCGCCACACCATGTGGCTATTTTAAGTGGCGATATCAACTCAAATGAAATCGCGATTTCTACCCAACCCCGCTGACCGGGCCGAACCAGGAAATGATGACGTGGAGTAAAAAATGTCATTTCAAATGGCATTTTCTATTTTAACACCATTTTGATAAAATTTTTAATTTCCATCCTTTATTTTAAAACCGGTGCCTTTTGGCACCGGTTTAAAAAACTACTCACGTGTGGGTGTACAAGTCGGTCTAGCGGTATCACCATTTACCATTTTAGGTGGAATAAATATAAGCTTTTAATAATTACTTCTCTCTCTCTTTCTCTCTCACTCTCTACTTCACTGAGATTATGGCCCATTTGATTCGATGCCAAAATTAAAATTAGATTTTATTGGTTTCAAAAATCAAGATCATTCCTTCCCTATGTCTGTTCACAGAAATTGTAACCAGAATTAGGTTGATTTTTATTGTTAATGTACGGTTGGTCTAAATTTAGAGATCAAAATCAATCCAAAATTTTGATTTTAATTGTAAGCTTAAAAAATTGGTTTTTTAAATTTTTTTAATACATGTACTCAATTTGATATTTATTTGATAAATAAATAGATCAAAATGTAAAAAAAAATACTATAATAAAATCATAATGCAAATTATGCAATATCATCCACATCATAGTCACATAAAAGTACAATGGCAACTATCCAGAATATGAAAATGATTTATAATTTTGGATGAATGATTTAGATTTTCATTCACATTGATTGTAATATAATATAATTACTATATTACCATAATATGTTTATAATAATAGTAAATTAATATTTTAAGATGATACGAACTGATATTATATAATGTAATATAATAATATTATTGCAATTATATTATAATATTATTATGTTATAATATTTGTTACCGCCAAGTTACGTTCCTCCAACGCCGGGAGACGGAGATCCTCTTTCTCGAAGAAGCTCTTGCAAGAAAGTCCCGGAGACCAATTGTACCGATAAGGACCCTCCGATGCTCAAGTAAGCGACTCGAAAATAGTGAAGAAAAGAACTAGTAGAAAAATAGCTAGAGAGCTTGAGTGCAGATCCCTTTCCTTGTTGTGAGTGTGGGTTCTTATACTTGTTCGAAGATCCCCTTTTCCGCTTTCAGAAGATAGCTAATTCCGAGGTGTCGTAATCCGGCGGATAGGTGGCCAGCCTGACAGAGACAGGTCGCAACCGACATTGAGCATATCAGAGGTATCTTGCCCCGTCAGCCATCTGCCAGGCGCGGCGCCACAGATGGTAGGTGAGCCTAGTCGTATCAGGCGTGCGCCGTTACGGGTAGTAGCCATGCGCATTTGCAGATGGTTAATGAGCCACGTGGCAGCTGCAGACGGTTGGTGGGCCACGCGGTAGTATCACGCGGCTCGAGGTAGAAGGGACCTAAGGTCGGAGGCCAAGGGGACTTGAGGCCTAAGGCCAGGGGACCCGCAGCTGAAGGCCGAGGGGACCTGAGTTTCGAGGCCAAAGGGACTCGAGGTCCGAGGCCGAGGAGACCTAAGATCCGAGGCTAAGGGGACTCGAGGTCTGAGGCCGAGGCCGAGGGGAGTTCCATCAATTGCGTCCTTCGTTAACTCTAAAGCGGTTTGATCAGCCATATCAATATTAAATTTATTTTTGTATTTCAAATATGTAATCTATATTTTTTTTTTTGAATAATCAGAATAGATTTATTACTTTGAGATTGACAATTAACTTTCAGCGGTCAGGCACTTGAATCATTGATGCTCAAAGAATGGTTCTACATTACAGTGGGACTCTATCACTATCCTAATAGGTAGTTATTTTCTTCATGTAGTTTTAAGAACCACAGCTATCAGAATTAAATCTCCATCTCTTACTTGGACGGCGAGGTTCGTTGCCATCTAAAAGCAGATACGTTGAGGGAGAACTGAAGTTTTACCCAACTTGTATTGAGGGCCAGGTTTGGCATCGTGTTTACATCACGCTTCAATCCATTCCATGCAACTGGTGATTGCTTACAAATTAATTAATATCTATCACATTTGCTTTGTTCTTCCCTCGCACCTAAATTTATATTATATATTTTAGAAACATGCGTCAGATGTGCTTCCTAACCGAATTGATAAGAAACAAGCAACCATCTTCTCTACACAAGCAGAAGGGTGTTGTTATTTGTCTACCCTCAGTTCTCTATCCCATATGGTAGTTGAGATTGGTGCAACACGAGAATAGAGGCATGCCGCATGAGGAGCACCTAAGCTTGTTTCAAAGATTCCTTTTCTTAAACATTTGGGGAGAGAGAGAGAGAGAGAGAGAGAGAGAGAGAAGAGCTGTATATTAGCTCAAGGTAAAATTTATCAATATTTTTCAGAAATATGTATATAAATTGATAAATTTTATTTTGGTGAGTGATAAAGAGTGAAGAGCTATTTGTATATGCGATACCCTCTCATTTAGTTTCACATCGAAAAATTAAGAAAAGATTGAATGGTTTATAATCAGTTAAGAAAAATGAACAAGTATCAATTGAATCTTTTTTGGACCGTGATGACCCAAGTTGAAGTACAGAAGCTAAGTGCTATACAAGATAAAATGCTACATCCATATGATAGAAGCTACCTCTTGAATCTATTTAATGAATGCAATCATGTGCCTTTGGCGATGAGGATGTCATCTCTATAAGAAAAGTAGATTGTGATACCCTACTATTTAGTTCCATATAGAAAATTTAAGGAAAGATTTAATGATTTATAACTAGTTAAGGAAGATGGACAAGTACCAATTGGATCTTTTTTGGGATTTGATGGTTCAAATTGGTATGGACCTTATCTGTCTTGCTTTCTTGTAACGAAATATGTTTGTAGATTTGCGGGCCTAGAATAAGTACTAATTGGATCATTTTAAACTGTGATGTTTCAAGTTGATATAAATCTTATTCGTTTTACTTTTTTATAATGAAATTTATTTTACTTTCTTATAATGAAATAAGTCCTTACGGTATACTTTCATGACAGATGTGAAAAATAATCTTAGTGCTAGACTTTTTTTTTTATGTTTCTTTTGGGTGTTATATAGCTCAAGGCAAAATTTATTAATGTTTTTTAGAAATGTATATAAATTGATAAATTATATTTTGCTGAGTGATGAAGAGGGAAGGGACTACTTCTATGACAGGTGTGAAAAATAATCTTAGTGCTAGACTTTTTTTTTTTTTTTTTTTTGCCCTTTTGGGTGCTATACATTAGCTCAAGGTAAAATTTATTAATACTTTTAAGAAATATGTATATAAATTGATAAAATATATTTTGCTGAGTGATAAAGAGGGAAGAGACTATTTGTATACTTCTATGGCAGGTGCGAAAAATAATCTTAGTGCTAGACTTTTTTTTTTTTTCTTTTGGGTGCGGTGTAGGTCATTCTTGCCATTAACTATGCTTCATCTTGACCGATTCTCTGTTCTCATTGGATTATTACAGCAATCGCTAAAGATCAAGATGATGAGGCCACCGAGCTATTAAATCTGAAGTCCTATCGTTCAACAAGATGATGTCAGATGATTATTTATATTGGAAGAAAAAGCAAACAGAGGCGAAACCCACTGGTCTTCTTTGTGTGCTTCTCTTGTCACGTTGCGATGTTGAAGATTCATCCATTCTCTTTTCCCTTTTCTTCCTCCAACAAAAACAAACAGAAGGAGAATGGTGGGACATGGACTTGATTTTTGAAGTAAACTTTTTTTTTTTTTTTAGCATTTGCATTATTTATATGAAATCTTAGAAGGTATATTCGGCTTGATATTTTTTTTAATTATTTATTTAATTTAAAGGTAGAAATAAAGGTTAATTTAAATGGATATAATGATTAAAAAATATAATTATTTATAATTTGAGTATCAACTTAGTCCTGAACAGAACAAAATGAAGAAAGTAGATTTATGTAGCTGACCCATGTAGTTAAGTTGAGTTGAGTTAAGTTGTGTAATCCTTGCTTTATGCAATAAATTATCTATATTTTTAGGATATTAAAGATAAATTAGACCATTGGCAAATAACTTAAGCTTAGCTAGCTAAAATAGTTTGTGGACTTATTCACTTAGATGACCAACCATGTTCAAGCAATATTACCTTACTCATGTGGCCAAAAATTCTGAATTGACTCAAGTTAAAGTCAAGATGTGGCTCCCATTAAAGCAATCAGTAAGCAAAGACTTGGACAGGTTGACAGCCATACTTTATTGATAGAATCTGCTAAACTTGGAGATAAATCTGATCTATCATGTGATTTATAAACTAAACTAATTACAGAAACAGAGATATGAGCTCAAAAATAGACATTGATTGATTTGATCTATAACCAATATGATAAACATAATCTATGTAAAAATACTTCAAAAATCTTGATTTCTTAAATTTGTCATTAACTTAAGCCAAGAATAAAGATAGAAATTTTAACTCACCATACCTTGCCTAATATTAATTGGTAATATGATTTTTTTTTCTTTTTATTTTTGGTTAAAAAAAAAGAAGCAATGAATAGAAGAGGTGCCGCAATCTTTCTTTATAGTTTAAAAAAAATTATAATTTATAATTATAATAATATGTAAAATATAAAAAAAATTTAATTACATTAGATTTATTTGTATTTTGTAACATCAGTCCTTCCTATGTCCTAAGATATCATCCTATATGACTTTTTTTTTTACTTTTTTTTGTATGTATTTAAAAAAAGTAAATTTAAAAACAGAATGATTTTTGTCTTATTGTACTTAAATAATTTTTATTTTATAATTTTAAAACAAATTATAAAATTGACAGCAACATAACAAAAAGCATATGCAATTTATAACCTTGCTATTTATCATTAAAAAACTATAATTAATATCAAAATATATATATACTATATGGATTAACATTTATTTTTATTTATTCAAGATATCAATATATATTTTTTTTAAAAAAATTCTGCCAACTACTTCCAGAATGGTGGCCACCCACCAAGGGTGTCAGGCTCTCGGAAAAGCGTCTGCTTGACCTTGAATCCTTGATCGCAGTCCCACTCAACTTCGAATCACACGTGGGCCTCACGTGACCGATGCCAAGTCAACATCAATCTAAATAAAAAATAAAAAATAAAAAAAATAAAAAAAAAAGAAAGAGAGAGAGAGAGATGAATGCTCAACGTTAAAACGACTTTTGGGGGTCTCCGAATCCGTAGAGCAGCCATTTCCGGGACTCTTCCCTTCGTTTTTAATTCCCTCTCTCTTTCGTTCATTTCCTTCCTTTCCCTCTTTAAAATATAAAGACATCATAAAATATAAACGACTTTTCTTCTCTGACTCTTCCTCCCCTCTCTCTCTCTCTCGCTCGCTCGCTCGCTCGTCGTCCTTTCGTCTTTCCGTCTTCTTTCCCATTCCCGCACGCCATCGAGATCTAGGGTTGAGGTTTCGTCCAGTTTTCCTCCGAGGCTCCGACCCGTTCTCCCCTGCTTTCCCACAGAGGTGGAATTCTCCAAGGATAGAAGGTTCGTTCTCGCTCTCTCTGTTAGTACAAAATACCCCCTTTTTTTGTTTTTGTTTTTGTTTTTTTTTTTTTTTTATTTTTTGGAGTTCGGTTCAGCTTTTTCTTCTTCAATTCGATTCCTTTTTTGAGAAGGCATCGGTGATGATTTTTGGAGCGTTGTTCTTTTCTTGCCGATTCTAGGGTTTTCTTGTTCTGCTGCTTTTTATTTTACGTCCTTTCCTGGATTAGCGACAACCTTGGTTTTACGGTTTGGTGTGTGATATGAGGAATTGGATGATTGGTGATGCTGTGATGATGATTCGATTTTGAATCTGTATGCCTGTTTTTGTGAATTCGTCAAGCAGGATTGCTTTTTGTTTTGTGTGAAATTACGTTGTTGTAATTTATAGTTGGAGTGATGAGGTGAATTACTTCGATTATCTGGCAAGTGTTCTAGGCAGTACTCCTAATTTTCAATTACATGGATTTGGTTTAAGATGTGTGGTATTTTATTTGAAAAAATTGAATAAAAAATAAAATCATTGGTTAAAAGGTAATGGTAGTACGGATAAATTAATGGAAGGATAACTTAAATGATTTGAATATGTGCAATATAGACCTAAAATGCATCACTCAATAAGTGATTCGATACATGTAAACAAAAAAATAGAGATAGATCAAAATTACATGAGAGAATGTTATGGAAAGATTTAAATTCTTTGCATCTTACAGAAATATGACTCAAAACCAAGTTAAATGGAAAAAAAGTATTCATTAGCTGATTCTAACTAGTTTGGGATTAAGGCTTTATTATTGTCATTGTTATTGTCGTTTGGCTTTGGTTTTAGGATATCTTTTTGAGTATCAAGATCGAGATAGCGCTTGCTGATTAATTGATTAATTTACAGTCTTTCATCATATAAGAACCAAAATTCGTTGAAGGCCAGGCTATGCTCACGTTTGGTATATTTGTACAGCTCTTGTTTCCTCATAAATTTTGTTGGCAATTATGTATTGGCTTCTCTTGCATGTATGAATGGAAGGCTGCATGGAATGAATTATTTCTGTGATAGTTCTCTGTTACATGTTGGATTGTGATTTTTCTGATGAGTTATGTCTTAGCTAAGTGATTTGTGTGCATACACTTTATTAAGCTCATTTGAAGAGCCATATATTTGGCATCTTATCATTTTTAAAATTTGAACAGTTAGTCTTTTATGATGACATATACTGCGATCACCCTGATGATTAATTCACTTATTTTAGTGAATTGGCGTCTTATCATTTTAAGAATTTGAATAGTAAGTCCTTTCTGATGCCTTGCAATATACTGTGATCATCCAAATGTTTAATTGTCTTCTACTTTAGTGAATTGGTCCATGTTGATCACATATATTTGGTATATTATCATTTTTAAAATTTGAACAGTAAGTCTTTTATGATGACCTGTAATATACTGCGATCACCCTGATGTTTAATTCACTTATTTTAGTGAATTGGCATCTTATCATTTTAAGAATTTGAATAGTAAGTCATTTCTGATGCCTTGCAATATACTGTGATCACCCAAATGTTTAATTGTCTTCTACTTTAGTGAATTGGTCCATGTTGATCACATTTCGCTAAAAAACTGTTTATATGTGCATGAATGTATGTCTGTGTATATGTACACATGCATACATGTTTGCGTGCAAGTATATTTATGTTCATATGTATCTATATGCTTGCATGCGTGCGTGCGTGTGTGTTTGTCTCCATGAGTTAGGGTTGCTGAAAAGGCTGTTGGGTTTCTGGGGCTTGCAGATTTACATAGAGTAGTTTCTTAGCTTGCAGATTTACATAGAGTAGTTTCTTAGATTGCAGATTTACATAGAGTAGTTTCTTAGATTGCAGCATCACCTATCATATTGGTTTGACAGATATTGTGGGAGGTACTTCAAGAAGGGAAGAACATAGATGGTTGTTTGTATAGAAGTGAGGGAAGTTGTTGTGTTTAAATTTGACTTGAAGACTCTCATAACAAAGAATCGGCTAGTGGATAGGAAAATTTTCCAGGACAGGGGTGGGACAAGGCAGGGAACATGGGAGTGATTAAAGCACGAAGTTAGATATGATCTAATATGGTAGAGAAGAGTTCAGCAAGATAAATGCTGGGCATAATACAATGAACAATTAGGATATCTAAAAGGAGAGATGAATTTTAGGGTGGAACAATTTTCTTTTATAAAAAGATGGAATGAGGATATCATTGCAAGATAAAGGAGATTTTTTCTATATGCAACGAAATAATCAAGAGCATTGATTGTAAGAAAATTAAAGATTTAAAGTGGTCATGGTACTGTAGTACTTGAAATTATTTATCAGTTATTAAATTAATCGCTCTTAAAATTCAAGGCAACTCTGAAAGGTACTATGTGATGATATCATATGGATTGGAAGAGAACAAAATTATACATGGTTACTTCAGATTGTGAAGGAAGCTTGGATGCATGGGTATGTAAAATATGATTGATAGTGTTTGGTGGTTAGAAAATGATTGTTGGGTAGCACAAAACTGTTTTTAAGTATGCAGCAAATCCCACCTATAATGGACATGCTATTTATCCTAGTTATGTTTTGAGTGAATGCAAATACTGGCTATATTGAAGTATGCTTTAGCATGGCTTTCTTTAAATGGTCATCTTGGGTGATGGATTCTTGGAAACTTGGTGCTTCCAAAACAATTTCTGAAAGGTATATCATGAAACTTTATTGAGATTATAGTTTAAGTTCCCCTAGTATGCCACCTGCAAATTTATAGTTGCCTACATGAGAGTACAATTTGTTATCAGTGATGGCACCTGACCCTGCCACCCCAAAATAATGTTGTATAATGACACGTCTCAACCTTTACACTTCACATTGAAAGCATATGGTTAATTGGATAAGTTCAATTTCTGATAAGTGGGGAACAGTGAGCCTTCATCACCTTATAGAACCACATCGTCACTGTATTTTTCCAAATAAGTCTTCACTAGGAGGTAACTTGGCCTGAACACCACTTCTCTGTTGTGGCAAGGTTCACATTCCAGGGTCTCCTTATGCCATTATGAGCTTTATGTTAGACCTTCGCATGTTTTGCTGTTTAGCCTAGCAATCATTTTCTTACATTCCCTCTTTTCACAATTCTGCCCGAACTTTTCCAAGTTATTTGCTATCTTACCAAGTAGAAACATAACATGCTATATAAAAAGATTAGCAGCAGCAAACTAACAATGATCTAGCATAACCAAGTAATATATTGCTAAAATAGCACAGCAGTTACCAAGGTACGCTATGTCTACAATCTCTATGTCCACAAGTTACTTCGTACACTTCAAGCATGACAGCAAACACCTACCATTTACCAGTCCTAGACAACCACTCGCTCTTTGGACAAATTAGGAGGATGGTATCTAGGCAGCTGGACTAGACTCATTGTGTGGAAACTTGTGTATAAAAGCCATGCCTCATTTTTCAAATAGCTGTGTGTCAAACTTGCATTCTATGTCACAAGAAAGTTCTTGTGCAATACAAAGTTGTCCTGTGTGGTTTACACTTGGAGAACTGACAATCATTTTTATAGCTGCTGAATTTAGATACTTTTGAATGGCCCTTCATCCGTTTCCAGTAGTAATCTTTGAAATGATCCTTTAGAAGTCAACTTAAACTGAAGTTAATTTTTGCCTAAGAAAAAAAAGGGGGCAAAGTCTGCTTAAGCATTATGTGTTAGTTTGTTCTCTTATTTGTATCCAAGAGGTTCCAACAAGACATTCTTTGTGCAATATATTTGGTGGTCGGTATTGAATACAGCTAAATTAGAGATTTTTTGTGCTCTAAATCGTACTGCATTCGTGAGATTTTATTTGATTTGCTAAGGTCATTTTTCAATATTTGTTTTGTTTTGCATGCACGCATGTCAGGTGGGTGCTTAGATTTATCATGATGATGTCAATGGTATAGTGCAAGCAACCTTATTAATCATCATTATTGTTATTATCAATAGGACTTCGTCTCCAAATAATTCCAACATCAACAGGTTGCATTTTATTGCATAAATTTGTTGAGTGTTTCATGGATAACTTGTGAATATTTCATGAATAATTTCTGAGCAGTTGTATAGCTGGCAAACAATTTGGTTATTTGAAAGTTTTGAAGAATATTTTATCTATCTCTGAAAATTGGTTGACACAACTTACTTCCTATTTAATATTTTAACCCATTTGAAAATTATTCTTTTGTTTAGTTTATCAGATAAATTTATCTGATGGATCAATTGAGAAAATAAAGGAAGCCTCATTTAAAAAAAAAAGAATTTAATTGCACTTGATAGATTGATGATAGACGTTAGAGAGGATTTTTTAACTATCAAATTCAATAAATGCATGTAAGTACTTACTGATGGAAAGTTGATGATATATGCCGTGCTTAATTTGATTTCAAGGAATGATTTTATTAAGTGGATAGCAGGATCTTAATTCATGCTTGAACATTGTCCTTGATATAGTGCCTAATCAAGTCATCAACAAAGGAAATTTGGTGTGTACTATAGTATATGTATTTCACAATTGAATGCATTATATATGTATTATTATAATTTTTTGTTTTGTATATGAGCAAGAGTTAATTTAATCTAACTAAATTAAATTTAACAATCCATGGAATGTCGTACTGATGCATCCCTCTATCAGATATATTGTACCTTACCAGTATTGAATCCTGACTTGGCACTAATTAATATTGTGTCTCAACTGACCCGCATATTAAGCATACTGACATCATATCAGTGCAATACCAATATAGGTTCCTTGAGCAACGAACCTTGATCCATACAACAAGACGACTTCTACTTTATTGATGGCTTGTACAAACAAAAATGTAAACTAGTGAAAAGGAAGCATGATATTATTGCGCCATAAAACATGCTTATCTTAAATATATTCAAGCTGAACTTTCATGGAAGCTTGTATTGAAATTCAGGTTGCCTCATTTTGTATTTGTGTTAAAAGAGTTATTGAACCAGTCCTTCCCTTTCATGTAATAAGGTAAGAATATTAAGAAGGTAATTATCATGATATTAAGTAGAAAATTACCTGGGATGTTTGTGGTTGAGGCATGCTACACAAGTAGCTGATCTATGATGGAAGAAGCCTGGGTAAGTTTGACACGCCAATGATGTCAAGGAGTTTTACTGTCACTCCTCCAGCTACTTCATTTTGCATTTTGTGAAGTGGTCATAAAGTGAGTCACTAGGTTTTCATTCTTTGTAGATCAAATACATTGTCATACCTGTGACTATATAATATACAATTGCAACCATATAACAATCCATTTAACTATCAGGATACTTTAGTGCTACAAATGTTGTCTCAAATCATGTATGTGGAAAAAAATTTGCCCCTGATATTCCGATTAAGATCCTTATACTTGAAAGCCTTCATGAATCTTTTTCTTTGATATTATATCCAGGTTCTTCCGGTCACATTTTAGCTAAATCTACTTTCAATGGTAGTAAAGTTTGCTTAAGAAAGTTTTGCATGGCTTCAGACACTTATCATAAAAGAGGTATTGAGCAGAACTCACTGGACCTGGAAGACATACAGTTAGATAGTAATTTGGAAGATGTGACTTGCCCAATATGTTTGGATTTCCCACACAATGGAGTATTACTGCAGTGCTCCTCGTATGATAAGGGGTGTCGACCATTTATGTGTGATACAGATCACACCCACTCAAACTGTCTCGCTCGTTTTATGAGTGCATATGGGCTGCCTGCAATCACAAAAGTTTCATCAGCTACAAATGGGACTTCTTTGGAGAGCATTCAAGAGATCCCATCAAGCCCCAGCAGCCGCCCAACCTGCCCACTATGTAGAGGAGATGTAACAGGGTGGATCATAATTGATGATGCCCGCCTGCACCTGAACATGAAAAAACGGTGCTGCCAAGAGAAATACTGTTCATATGTTGGCAACTTTTGTGAGCTACAGGAGCACACTCAATTCAAACACCCCCATTCACGTCCTTCTGAAATAGACCCCGCAAGACAACTAGATTGGGAAAATTTCCAGCAGTCCTCAGATATCATAGATGTCTTGAGCACCATACATGCAGAAGTACCTCATGGTGTGGTTTTAGGGGACTATGTTATAGAGTATGGGGATGAGGAGACAGGAGATGAGCATGACAATTTCCACCGGAATAGACGCAAGTGGTGGACCTCCTGTATTTTGTTTGTAAATTTCAGGGCTTCAAGAAACCGACGGAGATCAGGAAGGAGCGAAAGAAGGAGTGAAAGGAGAAGCAGTCGCCAATCAAGCTCTGATGATTCAAATCTGGATGATGGTTTTACGAGATCTGTAGACATAAGAGAATACAGATTTGATGAAACCGATGATGAGTATCTAGGAACCCCTAGTCATGGTGGTGGTGGTGGTGCAGCATCCGGAGCCAGAAGAATCCCCCCCAGCCATTACAGGTTTGTTTAAATTTCTTTTCGTGGTATACTTTAGGCATTGATTGTGTTGGAAGTTAAAGAAGTCTTTCCTATTGATTAATTTGATTTGGTTCGCTGATCAAGAACATGCCTAACCAAATTGAAATGAAACCTGAGTTCTGTTATGCATCTTTAACCTGCCGTGCCACCATCCCCCCATCCTAATGCTTGTGTTGTCCTGGTTTTCCCCTTTCAAGAATTCAAGACGGAATAAGGCTTATTCTCGGTAGTTATGGTTTTCTTTGTCGGCTTCTGGTAACTCTGGCTGATGTTTAATTGCTTGTGCAAAATATGAACAGATATGGGAGGCGTAGATCTCATTTCTATGATCCTTGACGAGCAAGCGTCCAAGGCTCCCCTGCACCATGTGGACATTCTATCTTTTTATGTCTAAATTTCATTTTCTTTTGTTGCTATAGGATGCCTGTGACATTTGTTTGTGTATATAAACATCGTGCTAATGCAGCCCTTGTTAGTGTTTAAAATCCATCAGCATGTTTCTCGTTGCTTTGTTAATATAAGACAACTTTATATGCGAAGATGGATGGAGCTCCTCTACATTTCAAAATTACATTGAGGGTTTGATAGCCGCAATGCATCAATCAGACCTGGTGCAGAGATGGAGAAGCACCTTCATCACAATGGATTTTGGACTTGTGTCTAGACAGCAAAGAGATGATGGCTTTATAGCAGGTTGCCAATCTTTTTTTGGTTGATGAGCCTCTAAAAAAAGCTGTCTCTGCGTGCAAAAACCTGAAAACCAGGAGAGTGCATCAGTGTTTAGAGGCTAAGGCTCTTGTTCAAGATTGTGATCCAGCTGAGAGCATGGTTGTAATATCTATCTTGTGTAAATAATTGCATTAGGATAATTCAGGTTTGGGCGTGGTGGGTATTTATGGTTCTGCTGGGCAATTGAAGCTGGTTTTATGATCAAATTTCCGATGCATTCGGGACAACCATTTGCGGTGTTGTACAGGATTTCAAATAAGGCGCTTGACAATGGTTGATTCCTGGAACAATGAACATTGGGCTAATTTGAGTTTGCTGAGGCTACCGCTTGTTCCCTCCCCGCCCCACCCCATCCCCAAAAAGAACATCATCCCTGACCTTAATTTCTTTTCTTGCTCCTGCTGGTGGTTGGGCGACTTCTGCGGATCAGGCTATCGGCTCTACTCATTAATATAAGGTGGAGAGGATCACCGACATCTCCTTTCACCCCTGATGATGTTACGGACTTGATTGACATGGATGAATAATGATGAAACCTTTTCTCTAATAATCGCTCTTGTTTGATCCATCCATCGTTTTTTATGGAACGCTTTTATATCGCGCATTGCACCGATTCCTTTGGATAAAGGAAATATCTGATGCAAACGAAGTGGCTACCATCCAGTAAGTGTTGTTGATTCCGGATATCCATTATCTTGATTGGATCAACGCTGTTCCGAGTTTTCTTATTTTATTTTTTTTATTTTTTTGGGTACAGATGGATAATCATACTATTTTAATGCGAGTCAATCCAGAGAAGTCAGAAAACAGAATCTGTTTGAGGACTATAGAATAGGGGTTTCTTGTCGCCATATTTAAAAATCAGAATGATGTGCCATAGAGGCTTGTCCCAGTTTTCTTTGAGCGATAACAAAGAAATGGGATATATGCTTAGGGTTCTCTTTGGGCAATAATAAAGATATGGGATATATGCTCGATGCTCCTCCTCTTTTGTTTTCTTTAATTTAGTTTTGTTGGGTTGAAAATTATGTTTTTTATACCATGTAAAGCTCTTGTTCTAAGAAAAAGACTTGCTGTATCGCCTTTCGTGCAGCAAGTCGGATTGACCGCTCGCGCGTGTTGGTGACAAGGTCTATTGGATCATCACACGCACGTCGGCATGCACGAACGGTCAATCTGCATGGCCGATGCGTCCTTGCTGCACCGAAGAGCTATGCAGGAAGACTTTTTCCAATGCTCTAAATAAGGCTGAAAGTAGGTTAAGAACCTTAGCCATCTAAATTGCACTATCTTATGTGTTAACTTATTTGGAGACATGACGTGAGTTGTTACCCTTCATATAAATCACAATCTCTTAGGATAAGGATTTGTATGTTTTGTTTGTATTCCCAGCATATCACTTGCTCGATTAACTTCCATTGCATGAATATATGTAGAAGTTTAGCAGTGGGTCTAATCATATAAAGAACCAACATTCTATATTTATGCAATCCATCCCATAATGTTTAAATATTTCTTCTTTTGATTTGGCAGAACATCTAAAGTGTGCTTTTAAGAATTTTTTTCCTTTTATTTTGAAGGGATATCCATGCTTTTTTTTTTTTAAAAAAAAGACTTAGTAAATTTTATAATGCTTCTACCTGTATGTGAATAGTATAAAGAGAAGTATAAATCCTAAATAATATGAATAATATAAAAAGTTAAAGACCTTGACGAGGCTCTTTAATGGATGGAATTAAAGTTCAATTTTTGAAGAAAAAAAAAAAAGAATTCTAGCTGAATCAAACTTGACTTTCAAATAAATATCAACATCATTCTAAGTTATGTTGGAAGGTTAGATCAAATTGTTTAAATGTTATTCTTTTATGAAACTTTGATACAAGGTAGCTCAAACCAAACACAAGAGGAGACCCAAACCAAGCTAATTCCATCTGGTCGAATTGTACCATTGTCAAAAACTATGAGATGATAACTAGATCACCATAAGAATAAAGCTTCTTAGAGCCTTGCCAATGAAACCACCAAATTCAAGAGAAGTTTAGTATCTTTTAATCTTTAATTCTAGCTTTGTTAACTTTTGTAACTATTTTCTTATAAATAGGATTAGATTAACCTTACTTAGATTGATTATCCCCAGTTAGAAAATTACTCCTTCCATTAATTCACTTAGAAACAAACGTTAATCCTTCTTTGGCACTTCAAATTTCTTCTATAATTATAATAAACTTGCTTTGAATGTCACAAACTTTCCGTTCTCTCATATGTATATTCCTCTTTTCTTTTTCTTTTTTTTTCAAAATATTCGAGTGAAAATCCCTTTGTTATTTTTCACTCCTAGTGAAACAAATAGTTAGATTTTGAACTTCAAACCTTTTAATTATTTTTATTTTTTTGTCAATAACTAAGACAATGGTATACTGCATATGTTTTTAGCTTCCGCTATAATTGCATATTGAATTTATTGATGCGAAGAAAAATAAGCAATATTCATCTCTTTCCTTCGTTGGCTTGTCATGGTTAAAGAGCCAACATACTTGAGTGTTAATTTTTCGCCCTAGATTAAAATTATCCTGATTCTTCTCATGAGAGCTTCGTTGGGGAGTACTCTCATCTTAAATTTTCTCCAAAAAGGACTTTGCATAGTGAATCTAAAGTTTGGAATCTTCAAGGAAAAAAAAATGAATTCTCTTTAAGGTCAATATATACATCAGCTAAAGTTATCAAGGCCTCTCTTTAGTATGCTCTAAATTATATACTTTTGATCATAAGTGAGTAATGGCTTGTTGTCACATCTTATCATCTCATTGCTTTTTCTTGTTTTCTAACGGTTCATAAAAAGGTTTTCAATCTTTATTTTTTTTAAATTTATCCACTTATCATGAGTGAGTTATTCTGCATAGACATAAGGTTTTTTTTTTTTTAATTCCTGTATATTATGGGTTGTAAAACTTTTCAACCCCAATACTCGTTTAGACTTTAAAGGTCATGTTTTGTGATTTAGATTGTTCTTTATTATCGGTCAGAAATGTCATGCGAATTGCTCGCGTATACTTATATGCATTACCTACCCATGATTGTATGGTGTTAAGGTTGTAACTAAGTCGAGCCAAAATTTGTTCTGATCAACTAAGAAGCATGAGTATATATTGCTGAATCAATGTAGGCGAGACTTCATATAGATGGTGATCAGATCCTATTTTCCTTTCTTTTAAATCAATGCAGGTTGTTGACACTCAATCACCTCTCTTGGACGTCGGAGATGAAGTGCTTCTTGAATCCTCGCTTCGCCTGGTTGCCTGCAAAAAAGTCCCAGGACCGGAGGGATCCTCCGGTGAGACCCTTCGACGCCCAAGTCAGCAATCGAGGTCACAGCCGTGAGCTTGAGGAAGCTCGAAAAAGAAAGAGAGAGAGGCTCAGAATGAGCGTGTTGAGTCCTTTGGAGTTACCTCTTCTTACCTAATTTATTTATCTTTATACTCTGTAAAACTTGCTTGAGAAGTTTGGGTTCTTGTCCTCTAGTGGAAAGGAGTCACGTGGAGCCTCATGATGGACCATGACTTTTGGGAGCTCATTTAGTCTGAGTGGCTGAAGTGTCATGATGACTAGGGACTTTTGGGGGGTGAAATGTCAGGGTTGACACCTGTGAGGCTCAACAAGCTGCCACTTGTCAAGACTTTTATGGTGATGGCAGCAATGGCAGAGCTTGCTTCCTTCTTTGATATGTTAGGACTGCAGGTCAAGTCTCATCAAGGTGGGTGGCTGCAGCTATTTGGTGGGTCCTGTTCCAACGGAGAGGGGAAAGTAGAGGCCGTCCTCCTGGCCAGGAAGTGCCGGGGAGGGGCCGGCCAGAGAGTGTCAGGTCACTTGGCTTGGTCACGCCGGGGCCGCCTAGCTTGGTGCGGGGGCCGCCTGGCTTGGACAGACCGGGGCTGACTAGGAAGGTGCCGGGGCCGACTGGGTTATGCCGAGGCAGCCTGGCTTGGAGGTGCCGGGGCCGCCTGGCTTGGATAGGCCGGGGCCGGCTAGGAAGATGCTCGGGCCGCCTGGCTTGGATAGGCCGGGACCGGCTAGGAAGGTGCCGGGGCTGGCTGGGTTATGACGGGGCCGCCTGACTTGGACAGGCCGGGGCTGGCTAGGAAGGTGTCGGGGCCGGCTGGGAGATGCCGGGGCCGCCTGGCTTGGAGGTGCCGAGGCCGCCTGGCTTGGACAGGCCGGGGCCGGCTAGGAAGATGCCGGGGCTGCCTGGCTTGGATAGGCCGGAGCCGGCTAGGAAGGTGTCGGGGCTGACTGGGAGATGCCGGGGCCGCCTGGCTTGGACACGCCGGGGCCGGCTAGGAAGGTGCCGGGGCCGGCTGGGAGATGCCGGTGCCGCCTGGCTTGGACACGCCGGGGCCGGCTAGGAAGGTACTGGGGCCGGCTGGGAAGGTGCTGGGGCCGCATGGCTTGGAAGGTGCCGGGGCCGGTTGGGAGATGCTGGTGCTGCCTGGCTTGGACAAGCCGGGGCCGGCTAGGAAGATGCCGGGGCCGCTTGGCTTGGAGGTGCCGGGGCCGTCGGCCATGGAGCCATTGGCCTTGGAGCTCTCGGCTGCCGGTCTTGGAGCTATCGGCCAAGGAGCTATCGGGTGCGCGTGGCTTTATAAGGCCATAAATGCTACTGTGGTCGAAGGGCCCTTTGATAAAAAAAAGGGGGGGCTCCGTCGGTTTCCTTCTTCACGGTTCTCTAACGGTGTTGGATCAGCCACATCATATGCCCCCTCGCCCCTGAGACGAAGCGGGTCCACCCCAGCAAGGCAAAAGGGGTGTTACCTCTCAAGTGGCTGATCCTTGCCTGATGCGAGGCTTCATACTTGGCTGGTGTAGGGCTTTATCCGCCGACGGGTGTCAGGCTTCGTGCCTGGCTGGTGCAGGGCTTTATGCGTGGCTGGTGCAGGGCTTTATCTGCCGACGGGTGTCGGGCTTCGTGCCTGGTAGGTGCATGGCTTTTGTGGCCGCCTAGGACCAGCTCGAGGGCCGGCTAGGGGCCTAACATGACTGTGGCCGCCTAGGACCAGCCCGGGGGCCGGCTAGGGGCCTAACATGACTGTGGCCGCCTAGGACCAGCCCGAGGGCGGCTAGGGGCCTAACATATTTGTGGCCGCCTAGGACCAGCTCGAGGGCCGGCTAGGGGCCTAACATATTTGTGGCCGCCTAAGACCAACCCGGGGGCCGGCTAGGGGCCTAACATGACTGTGGCCACCTAGGACCAGCCCGGGGGCCGGCTAGGGGCCTAACATATCTGTAGCCGCCAGGACCAGCTCGAGGGCCGGCTAGGGGCCTAACATGACTGTGGCCGCCTAGGACCAGCCCGGGAGCTGGCTAGGAGCCTAACATGATTGTGGCCGCCTAGGACCAGCCTGGGGGCCGGCTAGGGGCCTAACATGACTGTGGCCGCCTAGGACCAGCCCGAGGGCCGGCTAGGGGACTAACATATTTGTGGCCGCCTAGGACCAGCTCGAGGGCCGGCTAGGGGCCTAACATATTTGTGGCTGCCTAAGACCAACCCGGGGGCCGGCTAGGGGCCTAACATGACTGTGGCCGCCTAGGATCAGCCCGGGGGCCGGCTAGGGGCCTAACATGACTGTGGCCGCTTAGGACTAGCCCAAGGGCCGGCTAGGGGCCTAACATATTTGTGGCCGCCTAGGACCAGCCCGGGAGCCGGCTAGGGGCCTAACATGACTGTGGCCGCCTAGGACCAGCCCGGGGGCCGGCTAGGGGCCTAACATGACTGTGGCCGCCTAGGACCAGCCCGAGGGCCGGCTAGGGGCCTAACATGACTGTGGCTACCTAGGACCATCCCGAGGGCCGGCTAGGGGCCTAACATATTTCTGGCCGCCTAGGACCAGCTCGAGGGCCGGCTAGGGGCCTAACATATTTGTGGCCGCCTAGGACCAGCCCGGGGGCCGGCTAGGGGCCTAACATGACTGTGGCCGCCTAGGACCAGCCCGGGGGCCAGCTAGGGGCCTAACATGACTGTGGCCGCCTAGGATCAGCCCGAGGGCCGGCTAGGGGCCTAACATATTTGTGGCCGCCTAGGACCAGCTCAAGGGCCGGCTAGGGGCCTAACATATTTGCCTTGGGGGTTTCTCGTGCCGATCCGGGAGTTTGAATCGGGGCCGCCTAGAGCAAAAGACTTGAACTTCTGGAGGTTTCTCGCGCCGGTCTGGGGTGTCTGTGTCTTTTGGGCTGCCGATGTCCTTTTGAAGCCCCGAAGGGCCACCCGAGAGTCGCTGCGGTAGGACCATGCTTGGGAACCTTTAACCCCGGAGGGTGACCTGAGGGCACTTTGACCTGGCTCAGGGTCCTTTTTGAGACCCTGAAGGGTGACCCGAGAGTCGCTGTGGTAGGACCATGCTCGAGAGCCTTTAACCCCGGAGGGTGACCTGAGGGCACTTTGACCTGGCTCAGGGTCCTTTTTGAGACCCCGAAGGGCAACCGAGAGTCGCTGTGGTAGGACCATGCTTGGGAGCCTTTAACCCTGGAGGGTGACCTGAGGGCACTTTGACCTGGCTCAAGGTCCTTTTTGAGACCCCAAAGGGCGACCCGAGAGTCGATGTGGTAGGACCATGCTCGGGAGCCTTTAACCCCGGAGGGTGACCTGAGAGCACTTTGACCTGGCTCAGGGTCCTTTTTGAGACATCAAAGGGTAGCCTTTATTGATGGGGCAAAAATAAAATTGCCTCGGGGGTTTTGCGACCAGCCCGGGCGTTGACTTGGGGCCGTCGAGATCATAGGGCTTGAACCACCGGAGGCTTCCCGCACCAGTTCGGGGTGTCTACGATCTCGGGATCACTAAAGTCATTTTGAAAATATCTCGGGGGTTGCTCGGCCGGTCCAGGAGTTTGACTCGGGGCCGCCGAGACCATAGGACTTGAACCGCCTCGGAGGTTTCTCGCACCGGTCCGGGGTGTCCTTATGATCGCGTGGCTACCAGAAAACTACCTCGGCGATCGCTTGGCCGGCCCGAGTGATTTTTGAGAAATTGAATAAAAACTTCATTTTCCTCTTTTATTTTTATTGGTGTAGTATACTTAGCTTTCGTAGCTTTTTGTCTTCGTGTCCTGTTTGATGCCGTCATCGATTAAAGGCTTGAGAGCTTTTTGGCTTGAGAGCTTTTTCTTTGAAGAGATTGGTCGTCCTTAGTGCTGAAGTCTGAGGGCAGCTAGACGAAATCCGTAGGAGGTCCAGGGCTCAATTGGCTCTTGGGTGCATTCGAGAGAAAGAGAGAAGGAGAGAGAGAGGGGGAAGGCGAAGTCAATAGTCAAAGCCTTTTGTCCTCATCTTCCACCTTGCATTAATTGCACTAACACCTCTCGGATTATTACCACCAGAAATTAAAATGCCCATAAATGCTTGAGGTGATGGACCATGTCTCAAGTTCATCCCATTTTGAAATTACTCTGCTACCCATGTTGCAGTCCACCTCCGGCTGATTGTTGAGCCTTTGACTGAGCTTTTCCAGCCGCCGGTGTTGTTCATCCAGACGCCTCCTCATCTCATGATTAAGGTCCTTCCAAAATGACTCAGAAGATGAGAGGGCAGAAGACTGCAGTCTCTTGAAAGTTTCGCAGTGGCAGTGCTTAGGTGAAGCCTGATGGCGATAAGCTTCTCTATGACGAGATTTTGCGTGGGTGAATCACTGGCTAACTGGTACAACTATCATGGGTGATGTGAGAGGCTTGGGTTATTGCCGAGTGGCCAACGAGTGTTGCTTCTGCAGCTCATGAACTGCTGCGTTCAAGGCTTGAACTTATTGATTGAGGATAGCCAGCTAGTTGATTAGAGTAGCTGAGGCTGGTGGTGAAGGAGGAGCAGGGAGAGTGGTCCTTTGCTACTCAGTGCGATGTGGATGCCCTCCAGTATGATTGGTGAGGACCTTCGGCATGCGCGTCACCACCATGGCTATTTTAGAGGGGACAAAGACTTATAGCTCAAGGAGACAGAGATTTCTTTCTTTCAGTGTGCCTCCTTCCTATCGCGCCAATCTGTTGACGCTCAATCACCTCTCCTGGACGTCGGGGAAGAAGTGCTTCTTGAATCCTCGCTTCGCCGGGTTGCCTGCAAAGAAGTCCCAGGACCGGAGGGGATCCTCCGGTGAGACCCTCCGACGCCCAAGTCAGCAATCGAGGTCACAGCCGTGAGCTTGAGGAAGCTCGAAAGAGAAAGAGAGAGAGGCTCAGAATGAGCGTGTTGAGTCCTTTGGAGTTACCTCTTCTTACCTAATTTATTTACCTTTATACTCTGTAAAACTTGCTTGAGAAGTTTGGGTTCTTGTCCTCTAGTGGGAAGGAGTCACGTGGAGCCTCATGATGGACCATGACTTTTGGGAGCTCATTTAGTCTGAGTGGCTGAAGTGTCATGATGACTAGGGACTTTTGGGGGGTAAAATGTCAGGGCTGACACCTGTGAGGCTCAACATGCTGCCACTTGTCAAGACTTTTATGGTGATGGCAGCAATGGCAGAGCTTGCTTCCTTCTTTGATATGTTAGGACTGCAGGTCAAGTCCCATCAAGGTGGGTGGCTGCAGCTGTTTGGTGGGTCCTATTCCAACGGAGAGGGGAAAGTAGAGGCCGTCCTCCCCAGCCAGGAAGTGCCGGGGAGGGGCCGGCCAGGAGAGTGTCAGGTCACTTGGCTTGGTCACGCCGGGGCCGGTTGGCTTGGTGCCAGGGCCGCCTGGCTTGGTGCCGGGGCCGCCTGGCTTGGACAGGCCGGGGCCGGCTAGGAAGGTGCCGGGGCCGGCTGGGAAGGTGCCGGGGCTGCCTAGCTGGGAAGGTGCCGGGGCCGGCTAGGAGATGCTGGTGCCGCCTGGCTTGGACAGGCCGGGGCCGTCTAGGAAGATGCCGGGGCCGCCTGGCTTGGACAGGCCGGAGCCGACTAGGAAGATGCCGGGGCCGCCTGGCTTGGAGGTGCCGAGGCCGTCGGCCATGGAGCCGTTGGCCTTGGAGCTCTCAGCTGCCGGTCTTGGAGCTGTCGGCCAAGGAGCTGTCGGGTGCGCGTGGCTTTATAAGGCCATAAACGCTACTGTGGTCGAAGGGCCCTTTAATAAAAAAAAGGGAGGGCTCCGTCGGTTTCCTTCCTTCACGGTTCTCTAACGGCGTTGGATCAGCTACATCACAGGTGATTCTCGATGCCATTTCTAGACATAATCATAAATTTACTTTTTTTGATTATAAGCTTACTTTTTTGATAAATTAATTCTTCCTCATTTACATTAATAAATATAATCATAATAAAATACAAATTATTAATACACGAATATTTACCAAGAATGATATAAATAATTTTAATTAATAGGAACATAATTCATCAGCATCAATCAAATTGTAAGATCTTTTCTTACTTAACATCGAAAGGGGGTGGACGGTGATCGTATCGGAAGAGACTGCACCCCTAACTCTGGACCCTGAGAGCCAAAAAGAAGCGCGCCCGCCAACTTCCCCGTGTATAACTACCACGACGGTGAACGATCTCCTCCTCTTCAACCTTGAATATCCCGTCCTCCTCCTCCGCCGTGGCGCCATGAATATCGATACTTGTTTTATTGCGGACTGGAGGATGATTCACTCTCTAGCCGTATGTGGCGGCACAGATTATTTCAAGATGGCAGACAATTTGTTATAACTCTTAGTTGTTAATTTTGCCACCCATAATCACTTGCACAGGTGACTTGATCGCTGATGCTGTCCTTTCATGCAAGAATTTGTTGCAAGGGTGCCATCGGTTATGCTACGTGGTTGATCAGCTGAAGAATACCAAACTGTTCATGAAGCTAATTTCTAATTTTTAGTGTGTTGTTAATGTAAGACTTGATTTAAATATATTGATCACGATATCAATATATTTATTATGATCAATAATTACCTTCAGTCATTATTATTAATGGTCTATCCGATGAGGGTAAGGAATCCGATCTTCCTTGAATCAGCTACACGGAATCTTGATCTTCCTTTCTTTAGGGATCTCGATTGATCTTCCTCTTCTTCTCATGGATCTTGATTCTCTTCTTCTCGATGGATCTTAATTGAGGTCTACTAATCAACAAGCCATCGCATTCTGATGGTGTATGCCTTCAGGATGTGCTCTTGATCAGGGACTCAATGCCAATGCCTCCGCTTATTAGGTTTCTCTTTCGATAACCATGTTTAAAACCTTAGGAAGGGTCCCTTTTTATACTCAATTCCTTCACCGCATGCTCCCATCAAGCAAGCGTTCAAATATTAAAGGGGGGGCTGTTATCACTTTTTAATTGGAGAAACGCTAGTTAATAAAATAAGGACCATTAAAATAAGACGGGTTATTACATTCTCCCACTTGGTCCGTATATTTTATCAACACTGAACAAGAAACTAAATACATGAATCATAGCGATAGGTCCTCTATAATTGAGTATTATCTTCTATGTATTACAATGCATTCAATTTCTTTACCACTATTCCAAATGTGACAACATAACATAATGAATAAACCATATGTTTATTCAGAGTCCAAAAGAAAAATTTGTCATTTCTCAAAAGTCATATAACGTGTACACCTGAATGAGAAATAAACAAATGATTGAAATAAGAGTTTCTTTGTACAAATTGTTATCCATACAATTATATCATGGAACCAACTCCCATTCTTATCACATGATCCTTAAACTTCTTAATTGGCATGCCTTTAGTCAAAGGATTAGCTATCATCAATTCAGTGCTAACGTGTTCTATGACCACTTTGTTCTCTTTAACACGTTCTCTTATGGCTAAATACTTAATGTCGATATGTTTACTTCGACTACCACTCTTATGGTTTTTAGCCAAAAATACAGCAGCTGAATTGTCACAGTACAGTTTAATTGGCCTAGTAATAGAGTCAACAATTCTAAGCCCTGAGATGAAACTCTTCAACCATACACCTTGCGATGTAGCCTCAAAACAAGCAACGAACTCCGCTTCCATAGTAGAGGTAGCAGTCAAGGTCTGCTTTGCACTCCTCCATGATATGGCTCCACCAGCTAACATAAATATAAATCCTGATGTTGATTTCCGAGAATCAACGCAACCAGCAAAGTCCGAATCTAAGTAGCCCTCTATCTCCAAATGATCAGTTTGTCTATACATGAGCATGTAGTCCTTGGTCCCTTGAAGATACCTCATGACCTTTTTAGCAGCTCTCCAGTGATCTAAACCTGGATTACTCTGATATCTTCCCAACATTCCTACTGCAAATGCAATGTCAGGTCTTGTGCAAACCTGAGCATACATTAGGCTTCCAACAGCTGAAGCATATGGAATGTTGTGCATCTGTTCCCGTTCAAGTTCATTTTTAGGGCACTGGTTCAAAGCGAACTTGTCACCCTTCACTATAGGTGCAACACTTGGTGAACAATTTTTCATCCGAAATCTCTCCAAGACTTTATTGATATAAGTTTCTTGAGACAATCCCAAAATGCCTCGAGATCTTTCTCTATGGATCTTAATGCCAATGACATAAGATGCCTCACTCATATCTTTCATATCAAAATTTTTGGAGAGAAATTGTTTCACCTCATATAGCAACCCTTTATCATTGGTTGCAAGTAGAATGTCATCCACATATAGGACCAAGAAACAAATTTTGCTCCCACTAACCTTCTGGTATATACATTGATCCATGATGTTCTCTTCAAAACCAAAGGAAGAGATCACATCATGAAATTTTAAATACCACTGACGTGAGGCTTGTTTCAATCCATATATGGATTTCTTAAGCTTGCAAACCAAATGCTCACCATCACTAGAGGAAAATCCTTCAGGCTGTTTCATGTAAACCTCTTCCTCTAGATCTCCATTAAGGAATGCGGTCTTCACATCCATTTGATGTAACTCAAAATCAAAATGAGCTACCAATGCCATAATTATTCGGAGAGAGTCTTTCTTGGATACAGGAGAAAATGTCTCAGTGTAGTCGATTCCTTCCCTCTGAGTGAATCCTTTGGCAACGAGTCTTGCTTTATATCTCTCAATGTTGCCTTGTGAGTCTTTCTTTATTTTGAAGATCCATCTACATCCAATGGCTTTTACACCATCAGGCAACTCAACAAGATCCCAGACTCGATTAGATGCCATAGATTCCATCTCGTCCTTCATGGCATTGAACCACAAGTTTGATTCCTTAGAACTCATGGCTTGTGAAAACGTTTCAGGATCATTTTCGGCTCCAATGTTATAGTCAGATTCATGTAGATACACAACATAATCACTAGAAATTGCTGATTTCTTTATTCTAGTTGATCTTCTTAATGTTGTGTCAATAACCTCTTGAGAAGTATCTTGCACAACTGATTGTTGATGAACAACACGATCTTCTAGATTACCATCAGCTTGTGAAATCTCAATGACTGGTTGTTGGGCACTTAATTGAGTTTGAGGAGTGCTATAAATAACAACCAATCCCTCACTTGAAGTGGAAGCTGGAATAACTGAATGATCTTTCTCAGAAGAAGCCAAATACTGAGATTGATCACTCCCACTGATCAAGTCATTCTCAAGAAATTTTGCATTTCTTGATTCCACAATCCTAGTGCTGTGAGATGGACAATAAAATATATAACCCTTGGACTTCTCAGCATATCCAATAAAGTATCCACTAATAGTCCTTGGGTCTAGTTTCTTTTCTTGTGGATTATAGACTCTTACTTCAGATGGGCATCCCCAAACACGTATATGTTGCAGACTTGGTTTCCAACCTTTAAATAACTCAAATGGCGTTTTGGAAACAGCCTTGGTTGGAACCCGATTCAATATATACGCAGCAGTTTTAAGAGCTTCAGTCCACAAGGATTTAGGTAAGTTAGAGCTGACAATCATGCTCCTTACCATGTCCAATAATGTCCGGTTTCTCCTTTCAGCTACACCATTTTGGTCAGGAGACCCTGGCATGGTGTATTGTGCAACAATTCCATTTTTTTCAAGAAACCGAGCAAACGGACCAGGTGCTTGTCCATTCTTAGTGTATCTACCATAATATTCTCCACCTCTATCTAACCTCACGATTTTAATTTGCTTGCCGCATTGTTTCTCTACTTCTGCCTTAAATACCTTAAAGGCATCTAATGCTTCGTTCTTATTATGAAGTAGGTAGAGATACATATATCGTGAATAGTCATCAATAAATGAGATGAAGTATCTCTGACCATACGAATCCATATCTGGGCTACAGATATCCGTATGTATGATCTCCAGTATTTCCGAACTTTTCTTGGCATCTTTCTTGGACTTGTTGGTTTGCTTTCCCTTTATGCAGTCCACACAAGTGTCAAAATCAGTAAAATCAAGAGTATCAAGTACTCCATCTTTTACTAATCTTTTAATTCTCTCAATGGAGATATGACCTAATCTCCGATGCCACAAAATAGAGGAATTCTCATTTATAACACATCTTTTCATACCAGTTTGGGCGTGCATCACATTATAGGTGGTATTATTTTTTAAATTGATTTGAAAAAAATTGTCTGACAATGTACCATTCCCAATAAGCTTAGATTTATAAAATAAATCAACAGAGCTTTTATTAAAATTAAAGGAATATCCTGCTGGTACAAGCCTTGACACTGAAATCAAATTTCTAGAGAAACTTGGAATATAAAATATCTTTTCCAAATCCAAAACAAAACCAGAATGTAAAATAAGTCTGCACGTTCCAATTGCTTCCACATGTGAACCCATCTTGTTTCCTGAATAGATGCTTTGTTCACTTCCCAATGGTTTCCTTTGATTTAGAAAACCCTGCAAGGTATTTGAAACATGGATTGTAGAACCAGAATCAATCCACCATGTGTTATGACATATAACCAAATTGGATTCATGACATACGAATGAGGTTAGAGTACCTTTCTTGTCAAGCCAAGCTTTGAATTTGAGACAATCTTTCTTTATATGCCCTTTCTTCTTGCAAAAGAAGCACTTGGACTCCTTCTTGTCTTCTGTATGGATGGATACTTTACTCTTTCCTTTGCGTTTGGCTTTGGGAGCTTTAGTCTTTCTCTGAGTGACTAAATGTGCACTTTCTCCCATTTCTAAAATCAGCCTTCCTTCCTCTTGAACACACATGGTCAGAAGTTCATTAATTGACCATTTGTCCTTATGTGTATTGTAAGATATTTTGAAGGGACTATATTGCTGTGGGAGTGAGCTCAAAATAAAGTGCACCAAAAAAGATTCTGACATCTCAACCTCTAGGGATTTCAACTGAGCCGCAATGTCCCTCATCTTCATGATGTGCTCACGCACACCTCCAACCGTAGTGAGCTTCATTGATGATAATTTTGTCATTAGGGTGCTAGCCATTGCCTTATCTGAAGACTCAAATTGTGCATCAATAGCCTTCAAAAGTTCATTGACATTTTTGCACTCAGGAATTGAACCACATATACTAGCAGAAATTTTAGTACGTATGAACATCATACTGAGGCGATTGGACCGTTCCTATCGTTCATACGCAGCAATCTCAGCCTGAGTGCTAGTAGATGTAACTGAATGTGGTTCATCCTTCCTGATAGCATAGTCAATATCTATGCACCCTAATTGAAGAAGAATTCTCTCCTTCCATAATTTATAATTATCACCACTTAAATCGGGAATGTCACATTTTATATCAGAAATATTAACAGGCAAAATAGCTGCATAAAAATAAAATCATGTTCATGTAATTGAATTTGAGGCATATAACTTGATGTCATGTTTTACCAATGTAAACATGCAATAACATGAATCAATAACATACAATAACTACATGTGGGCTAAGTTATTATACTCAAATAGACTCATTAGCTTAATGATGTGACTAACAAATTATATTCCTTTCTTAATTCCTGTGGGTAATTAAGAAAATAATTTGTTATCGTATCCTAATTAATTATATTAGTGCAACAAAAATTCCTATGGGATAAGATTCATTACATTAATATAATTAGTCACAATTAATGTCATCTAACCTTATGTGATCTTTGCAACTCAATATATAACTTTGATTAATCAAAGATGCTGTGGCTACTCCTCAATTAATCAACATCATATTGATCACATGACATTATATGCATATAGATTAACCAATTTAGCATGATTATTAGGTAGTGATCTTAATCAACGTAACATTTCCAAATCAAGATCTGAGTTAGTCAAATTGGCCAGGCCAGTGAAAGAGAAGTGGGGGTCCCCCGTTGCTTTCCTTAGGTCAGTCAACGGAACCAATTAAGTAACTACAATCTCTTTACCTTTCTAGATACTGAAAGGATTTGCACTGTGATTTGCACACTACCACTAAATTCATGCATAGAATAAATCTAGTATGCAGAACAGAAGATAACATTTCAATATCTATTTAATGAATTTTAAAATTATCATCTTAAGAAAAATTTTTGTTAATTAAAACACGTCCGGCCGTAGCTCATTATTTCCTTGGGCCAGTCTATGCAAAACACCGTAGGCATAGAGACTCAGGAGGCGTATTTTAATACAAAAATTTAAACTCAAGAAACAAATGATGAAAATAAATCATGTTACATGATTTAATAAAACATTAAACAGATAATAAATATATTTAAAATTCAACCAATCCAGATTTTAAATCCCGTGAGAGAACGGAAAGACCATAAGCGAGAAAAGCGAAAACCGAAAGTTTTCTCTCTTTTTTTAATATGTCACCGCATGTGGTTATGGAAGCCACATTTTCGCTGCATTTCTTTTCTTTAATGCTACGTTTCTTTTCTTTTTCTTTCTTTAATGCTATCTCTTTAATATCAAAAGGAAATCCGGGAAACCTTTAATGCCAGAAAGAAATCTTTAATAGAAAAGAAAGATGCCACGTTTTGTTTCCGCAAAAATCGGAATCTGAAATAGGTTTAATGGTTTCTGTCAATTCCGTGAACAAAGATCAGAACTGATCGAAACCTGAGATCCGAAAAACTGAAAACGGAAAACACGCGGCATAAATTGCTTGAAAAGAGAAACTTGGATAGAAATCCTCACAAAATAAGGCAGAGGTTTTAAAACCTGGCTCTGATACCAAATGTAAGACTTGATTTAAATATATTGATCACGATATCAATATATTTATTATGATCGATAATTACCTCCAGCCATTATTATTAATGGTCTATCCAATGAGGGTAAAGAATCTGATCTTCCTTGAATCAGCTACATGGGATCTTGATCTTCCTTTCTTTAGGGATCTCGATTGATCTTCCTCTTCTTCTCAATGGATCTTGATTCTCTTCTTCTCGATGGATCTTGATTGAGGTCTACTAATCAACGAGCCATCGCATTCTGATGGTGTATGCCTTCAGGATGTGCTCTTGATCAGGGACTCAATGCCAATGCCTCCGCTTATTAGGTTTCTCTTTCGATAACCATGTTTAAAACCTTAGGAAGGGTCCCTTTTTATACTCAATTCCTTCACCGCATGCTCCCAAGGGGGGCTGTTATCACTTTTTAATTGGAGAAACGTTAGTTAATAAAATAAGGACCATTAAAATAAGATGGGTTATTACAGTTAACTCCCTTTAAAAACAGATGTTTCATTTTATCAATCGGGAATAAAATCAAGGAAATATTAGCCAATGTGTGAGCCTAGGATGATGGGTATGTATGACTTTATCCTGACCTGACTTGATGAGACCCACTTGGACCTGCTTCAGTCGAAAATGGGACCATCAAGCTTTAACTAAGTTCACAAAAAAAAAAAAAGTTGAAATCAAGATGGATCCCCAAACATACTCTTAACCGATCTTAAATTTAGACATAAGCTACAGTAATGAGAGAGAGAGAGAGAGAGAGAGAGAGGAGGCCCATAATTAAAGCACACTTTGCTTGCGTTATCGTTAGGAGAGGCATAGGACAATTGGATAGGATCGGAGATTGGGCCTAAACTTATTATCCAGCTGGGCATGAGATTAGAATAAGATGGAAAATAAAAGGATGGAGACAGAGATGAGCAGAAATCCATCCAATCTACTCCATTGTCATTCTTAATGATAGTTTGCTTTTATTAGGATGTAGATATTGCGTTTATTTGTTGCTCAATTTAGCTTATACAATCAATGTTGCAGTAATGTAAGTAGGGGTGGGCAAGGGCTGAACTAAGGTCGGACCGGACAAAGGAAAAAAGAACGACCCGAGGTACCGAGCCAGGCCTAGCCCGGCCTGAAGTTGGGCCACGTATTGTCGGCTAAGGCCCGGACCAGGTGAGACTGGACCAAGGAAAAAAAGGTCCAACGCATCGGCCGAGCTCAGCCCGACCTGGCCCGGCCCGTCCCGATGATGGACCAACTATTGTTGGCCTGGCCCCGATCGATCTAACTAGAGTGCTGACGATTCATTGCCCCACCCCAACCCCTTCGTTGCAAATTTAAGTCAAACTACCCTATTTTTTTGATTGATGGCTGAGCTCTTTAGACTAACATTTATATGAATCTTCTAGAATGTTTTTGTTCTACTAAACTGCTTATATTTCAACGAGAGAGCAAAGAATGATAAAATGGACGAATGCATCGGAGTTCTTGTATTAGCCATTGAGAAATTAGGATGTGGGAAAAGGCCCAAAGAGGTTGAAAAAAAAAAGCTTAACATGAGGGAGAAGAGATTGGAATTTTAATAACTATTTGGCATTATTTTCATCAATAGATTGGATGAGGAGGAGAAGATAATGTGATGAAAAACTCCGTCCCTAATTTGGACGGTGCGCATAATTTGGGCCATATATATAAAGAGATAAAAGGTGCAAATCTTAGCAAATGTTCATTCCACCTCATCAATCTCTAAGGAGAAAGTATTTACTCTCTGTTTGGAAGAAAGAAGCAATTTTTAAGTAAAATAAAAAATAAAAAAAAGAGAGGCAAAAATAAGGTTGAAACCATTCCGTTGAACTTCGACTCATCTCTTTTTCCTCTCCACTTATCATCAGACTATCGGATATTAACCGATAATATCTCGACAATACCTGTAGTCTTCCCACCATCCTCTGTTTCCCTTAGCTCCTTCGTTCTATGACCTCTCTCTTGTTGGATAAGTAAGAAGAAAAGATAATACCCAGAAAGATCTTATCTATTTGAGAAGTTATTGCGTACAAGACACTGTCCTTAAGAGTAGATTCGCGCCTCTCGGAGATAATATCTCGATGCAGAAGATCAGAGCACGACTACCCTCCATGATACAACAGCAGCGAGTCTTCTAACAGGTGTGCACACACCAATGTCAGAAGAGGATGAACAACCGAATAAGTTCCTTCTTTTTGGATAAGAATGGAGCAAAGGAATGAATCTCTGAACTTGATAAGGACGAAAATGGATCTCTGGATAAGGATGAAATCAAATGAATTTGAAATTGAATGAATTAATCATTGGCATTGCTTCGAATATTTATAAAGAAGCAAACACCGGTTGAAAGCAACGAATGAATCCAATTCCCGTTGGATTCCAAAGGTCGCGGGTCGGTCAGCGTCCAACGTTCGGTCAATTAGTCAAAGAAATCCAACGGTCAATTAGTCAAATGACTCATCAGACGTTAATCAGTCAAATGACAAAATAAAAAGAAAAAAAAGGACAAAAATCTTGCTTATCACGCGTGCATCCAACGGACGGGATTTGCATCCCCTGCGCACGATGATCACACGCTACGCGCCCGATTAACTGGTTTCCGAAATCAGCTCCACTGATTTGCATTGGGCTTGGCCCGGCTCGCACGTGCGTGAGCTTTCTCACAATAATTCAACCGAGCAAGAGAGTAACATATATATAAGTAAGAGTAAGTTTTGTTATGTTTTCGATGTGAGACTAAAAAAGTGGTTTCATGACAAAAGAAGGGTAAGCTTTTGAAGGAAAACTTTTGGATATTGATTTTGGATAGAAGGAAACTTTTGGATATTGAAATATATTATACTATAATTTTCAATATCTTTCTCTCTTTCTCTCATGTTCTGTTAGCTTTTTATCCGCATTTTCCTATGTTCTACAATCACCGGCCCCATGCAATCTGCTATCATGTTAATCTTCATCCCAATGCTTCCAATAATTGCCATTGCTACGAGCAAGAAAAAAGAGCTTCCCCACACTCAATTCTAATGTGTCTCCATTGAACCCAAATTAATATAATATTTTTTTTCTCTCTTTTTGCTCTTTTTCCTACACTACTATATAAACCCTAACATCAATGAAGGATTAGTGGCATGTAGAAGGTCGATTGTGTTGGAAAATATTTTGATCTTTGCAAAAACTCTTCCTAGAAATTGCTAGAAATATATTATAGAATTTAAATACAAAATAAAGTAAAAAAATAAAATAAGATATGGATCAAATCAGGACCGAGGCGTGTTAGACACTACCCTAAAGATCAATTTTCGTCCCTTCGTGCAGGTTGTTGGCGATCTGTCCCCAAGGTACAACGATCCGGCTCGATCCGATCCTCCTACCATGAGCACGATCGCGTGGAGGTGCAAACCCAATGATTACCTTCAGATGCCCAAGAAAAGATTAATAAAATATAGAAATAAAATGAGATCAAAAAACTTATAGGGCTAATCCAAATCATTCTACTCCATCTTGAATCCTTGAGCCTATACGGCTCGGCCCATAATGGCCTTAAAGGCCTGATTGCCGTTAGCCCCAAATAATGTCAGAAACGGCTTACAAAATAAATTATTTGGGCTATTTCTGAACATTGGCTTTCATCAACGCTCCCGTGCAACGTACGTCCGCGAGCGGTTTCGCTCGCGGGCGTTCCTCTTTTTTTAAAACTTTTTCTAACAATCTCCCATAAAAGTTTAAAAAAATAAATAAATATAATAAAAATTTTTAGGGCATCTTATACTACACAATAGGTGAGGTGCCCTGTGGACTTGAACCTCACTTAATGTTGATTGTATACATCTAAAGGAACCATAGTGGATTAGACCTTGAACTAGGTCCTTTGACTCAGACTTCTACTAATCACACACATAGTATGGATCAATTGGGTTTAAGCGGTCAGCGCATATTAAAGGCCTTGCGCTTAGTACCTTGATTTTTCATGAGAATTCTTTAAGGTTAGCCCAAACCTTTAGTCACGGCCTAATATGATGATTCCCATATAGGTGAATCCTCCAAGAGTATTTGTGATAATACCCTGCATATAACATACCTTGGATCCATTAAGAGTATGACTCAACCTTATACATATTTACTTTGTCACTTTATAAGAGCATTCATCATAGGGATGGGATGAAAATTTTTCAAAAATTTGTGCTCTAACACGATCACTCAATCAGCTTCGTTTCTACCACATTGAACCTCATTCATGGGATCTCAAATCACAGAGGTTGGGTATCCACTGCTGGTGACCAAATAATGGGCTTAAGCCACATCCCCCTCGATGAATCTAGGACTCCACTCCTAGATAACTCCTTGGTTAATTAATCTGTCAAATTCTTCTTGGCAAATTCCAAAGAGATAAATTTTTTTATTTGTCTGATAGACTTATGATGAAGCCGTATATGGCTTGGCAATGCTTGATATTCAAGATAAAGCCATATAGAAAAAATATAACAAAAAGAGATCACAACTTCCAAACTAAAACAAGATAAAACATGGTGTAATCTCTCGATGGCCACTATAAAACACTTATCTGGAATAAGAAGACTTTTGCATTTATGTAAGAATATAAATATATGCTCGCTTCTGATGTCCGAAGATAAAATAAGCTTCTTACTTTGAGTGATTTTAGTCACACTTTTATACCATATCTCTGTCACAACCATATTATTTTAACTAAAAAATAATATAAGCTTAAAACATTCAATGAATTGCAATTTATCAAAACAAAAGGACATTGCAAAGCAATTAAACTTTTATGGTGTTCTCAATAGTTTCATGAATATGAAATATCACGTGCTAATATGAGAGAGTAATTCTTATAAGGAACACCTGTATTACATTATTGTTTCATTAGGTTGAGCAAATGCAAACTTGTGAGTTACCAAACAGATATCCACACTTCACCAAAAGTGGCATTCAAATTGGGAATGGTATCAAGGCAAAACAAAGTGAAATTGCTATAGGCAATATGAGATAATATAGGGAATGGGTTCTGTCCCATCTATTGTAGTATGAAAAGAATTGTGACTCATATTACATACATTGATACACAGAAATACCCTACGTAAAATCAATAATAACCAACAATGACAAGTGAAAATATAATTGTCATATTAAGAGTTTAATAACTTGTTCCATAGATTAAAGAGGTCATTATATTATCTCGACTTCTCATTACTGGATCACCATTCTTTATCATTTGGTAACATAAAAGATTCACAATAGTAGGTAAGCATAAGTATTTTGATACAAGAGAACAAAAATATAGTGATGCCCAAATGCATCGCTAATGCATTGCTAAACATGCTATTGCGACACATTAGCGATGCAATGACGGCATCGCTACGATGATCGTCGCAATATCAATTTGTCGCAATTGCATCGCTTAACAGCGACTCTCTGCGACGCACTAAATGCATCGCAATATATTGCGACGCAACTAAATGCATCGCAATATTGCGACGCATCCTAAATGCATCGCTAATTTTAAAACTAATTTTTAATATTTAATATTATTATTAAATATTGCAATGCATTCAATTGCGTCGCAATATTGTGACGCATTTAGTTGCATCATAATATTTAATAATAATATTTTAAATATATTAGCGATGCAATTTGAGTCGCTAATGTGTCGCTAATTAAATTTTTTTTAAAATATTACGACGCCAGGTCATTGCGTCGTAATATTTAATAATAATATTTAGATATATTAGCGATGCAATTTGAGTCGCTAATGCATTGCTAATTAAATTTTTTTTAAATATTGCAATGCCAGGTCATTGCGTCATAATATTTAATAATAATATTTTAGAAATATTAGCGATGCAATTTCAATCGCTAATGTGTCGCTAATTAATTTTTTTTTAAAATAAAATTTTAAAAATTAAAATGGGTAATACAATTTCATTACATTTAAATATTGATCGAAACATTCATAACTCATATTGATCCAAACATTCATCATTCAATTTTTAAAAATAATTAATATATTAAAATTTTGAAGTTTTCATGTAAAAAATATAAAAGTAAAGAAAAAAATACATCAAGAATCGGCACGATCACGTGGAGGTTGTAAACCCTGCGACATGCGGCTAACCATATCCTGCAACTGACGCATCTGCTCTTACACGTCTGCAAGCTCCTGCTAAAGGCCTCTCGCACGCTGCTCGAACTCGTGCTCAATCTCCTATCGAACCTCCTGCCGAACATTCTGTTGAACCTCCTGACGAACCTTCTTCGTGATAGATCTTCGAATGTCGTCTAAACGCTCGATAGGAATATCGCCAGAATATCGTGAGCTAGAGGCCTGATGGAGAAAATATTGCGGCTAACCATAGACCCTGCGGTCTCGCGGTTGGGCACCAACAGCCTCCAAAAACACACGTCGACTCTCATCTGCTGAGAGTTCGACGGGCGTCCCCCCATCAATGGAGTCGACCTACGATGCCTCGGAGTGAAGCTCCTCGACTCGTGTCTTTGAATTATAAAATCAATAATAAATGAATCAATAAATTTCTCTAAATAAAATTTTAGAAATTAAACAGATACAACATAAAGCTAATTTCTTACTGCAACCTCCCGTGATCGTGTATCGACCCAGGAACTGTCCCTCCTGGTGTGTGTCGCCCTGAATAGATGAAACTCATCAGGATCTCCACCCTCCTGATCAGACTATAACAACAAAAAATTGATATTAAAGTAATTATTTTAAATAACTAAATTAGTAATTAAATTATTTATATTTTCTTACCATACGGCGTCTGTGCTCCTGAATCGAAATGGAGCCCGAAGTGTGGCGGGAGAGACCCGTGTAGGACCGCCCCTCTCAGATCAGCGGTTCATGCTGGCTGATGCGGACCTCCTGCGCCAGCCATCAGACTGCCAGACCTACTGCCACTCGTGCCAAATACCCTCTGACACATGCCCAGGACGGTGACCCGATGACCTCCAACGATGAAGCATGTCGGAGTATCGGCATCCCGTAAGAACTTCCCATGCTGCCCTAATGGCATCATGGCTGGCAGGGTCCCACGTAAACTTTTTCTGCATTAAAATAAACAGTTAGTTTCAGAATTTATTAAGATTAAGAAATTTTATATCAGTGATAAATTGTATTTAATAAGTTTACCTGAAACTCTAAAAAATAAAACTCCCTCGTGGCTGCAGATACATGACGCCAATCGTAGCCACTGGGATCCGCACACCTATGAAATATGGAGCTGATGTAGCTCGATACATGATGCTGCTCAATAAATCTATTAAAAAATGCATGTTTATAAGTAATTGACTTAAAAACACAAACATATATTTTTAATTAGTATATACTTACAGCCCATGAGCATTCAGTCAAAGTACGGTGCGGTCGACGGTGGAAGAACTCTCGGAGGTCTGTGCCGATCGGCTGGATGATAATAGCAATGCAGGATCACCGCCGACTACTGGAGAGATCGGAGGCTATGCGATGTGTGGAGATCAAAACTCTCCATCTCCAAAGTTCATGTGATCAGATGATGCAGGGCTACGTCCCTGCTCACTCCGTCCATCGTCGGTAGATCTACCTCGGCCCATCATATTAAAAATACTAAAGATTTATGAATGTAATTACGATTAATGATTGAATATGTAAAAATATAACATTTATAAAAATAAATTAAAAAAAAACCTCTATGTAATAATATGGAAATCCGAAGACAATCGAACTTATGCTTGTTATTCATAAATTCTTGTCAATTATACATATATAGGAATAGTGTTCTATATATATAGTCACTGACTTCTTAAGATTATTATGTCAAATATAAATGTTTGTGAAGACTAAATATAAATCATTGAAACTACTAATTTGTTGCTAAAAATTAAATAAAACTACAACAAGACTTTCGTTCTAGCATTATATAATTTAATGCATCATTCAATTTGAAGCAGAATGTAAATAATCAAGATATAACAATTGTAAATAACTACAAATGCACAAATATTATTGCATAAACAGCTATAAAGAAATAAAACAGGCTTGGCAGCTTATTGAACCAACATAATGTATCATGCCAATTCTCTAAAGCCACATGTGAGAAACAGTCATGAAAATGAAAGGCACAACTCCTAATAATAGTCATTATTAGGCTACCAGCTGCCAATCTAATCTAGGCCTAACCTAATGCATAAAATATTGACTATGATTATAATATAAAAATTATGATTAATATCCTATTAGAGTGGAACCAGAATTAAATCACGTGATCTAGCCTAAATGAAACCCTAATTGTATCATGAGTAACAATTCTAGTGTTAGGCTTGCTTTTAATTTAAGAAATCGAGTTGTTGGATAATAATATTTTTTAAATTAAATAATGATGATCATTAATAATCTAAATCATTGAATATGATGTTACTATTTTTTTTAATAGTGGCCTGGCCACCGTCGGCCACGGCCGCGTTCGAGGCCGCGGCTGAGGCCTAAGACGACGGCCACAGCCGCCGCCGTGGTCGGTGCCTCAGGGGTGGGGGAAAATCCCACCCCAACCATTTTTTTTAACGGTGGCCTGGCCACTGTGGCTAGGCCACGGCAGCGGCCGTGGCCATCGCCTCTGGCCACGGCCGTGGCCGAGGCCTGAGACGACGGCCATAGCCGTCGCCATGGCCGACGCCTCAGGGGTGGGGGAAAAACCCCACCCCAACCATTTTTTTTAATGGTGGCCAGTGGCCAGGCCACCGCCATGGCCGGCGCCTCAGGGGTGGGGGAAAAACCCCACCCCAAGCAATTTTTTTTTAAACGGTGGCCCTGCCACCGTGGCCAGGCCACCGCCGGCCACGGCCGCTGCCGTGGCCGTGGCCTCAGTGAAATAGGAGGGCAGGGGGTTGGGGGAGGGGAGGGGGGGAGAGGGGCCTACCTCGGTCTGTAGGGGACGCCGGCGGTGGGGGGGGGAGGCTACCGCCGGTGGTTCCTAGCGCCGGGGGAGAGGACGAGGGCAACGGAGGACGGACAGCGACGGTTAGGGTTACAGGAGGAAGAAGAAGAGGACCAGGGGGGCTGGGTGCGATTGGGTTATATATTAGGGATTAGCGACGCATTTTTGCATCGCTAATCCCTCGCTATTTTTTTAAAAAAATTATTTTGGATTAGCGACACAATTTGCGTCGCTAATACATCGCAAATTTGGATTTTTTTATTATTTTCTGTAAAAATTAGATGCAAATAATTGCATCGCTAATGAGTTGTTAATTTGGCAGCAATTTCCAGCAGGAAATTTTTTATTTTCTGAAAAAATGCGTCGCTAATGCGTCGCAATATTTTCATTTGTCAATTTTATTTCATAAATTTTATTTTTCTGAAAATAATTGCGATGCAAAAATTTGCATCGCAATGTTTTATTTCTATTTAAAAAAAATATTTATTTGTTTTAAAATATTGCGACGCAATACATGCGTCGCTATTTAACATAATTTATTTTTTAAAAATATTGCGACGCCCTAATTGCATCGCAATAATTTTATTTGATAAATATATTTGATTTAAAATAATTTTTCTAAAAATAATTACGATGCAAATGGTTGCGTCGCAAAATTTTATTTTTAATTTTTTTACAACATTTATTTTTAAAAAAACTATTGCGACGCAATACGTGCGTCGCAATAAAAAAATTAATTTATTTAAATTTCCTTGTTTATTGCATCGCTAATGCATCACTATTTAACATAATTTTTTTTAAAACAATTGTGACGCTATGACTTGCGTCACAATAATTTTATTTGATAATTATATTTGATAAAAAAATATATTTTCTAAAAATAATTGCGACGCAAAACGGTTGCATCACAATGTTTTATTTTTATATTTTTTAAAACATTTATTTGTTTTAAAATATTGCGATGCAATACATGCATCACAATTTTAAAAATTAATTTTTCTTAATTTTTTGGTTTATTGCGTCGCTAATGCGTCGCTATTTAACATATTTATTTTTTAAAAACATTGCGATGCCCTGACTTGCATCGCAATAATTTTATTTGATAATATATTTGATAAAAAAATAATTTTTCTAAAAATAATTGTGACGCAAATGGTTGCGTCGCAATGTTTTATTTTTAGTTTTTTTATAAAATTTATTTTTTTATAAACTATTGTGATGCAATACGTGCATCGCAATATAAAAAATTAATTTATTTAAATTTCTTTGTTTATTGCATCGCTAATGCGTCACTATTTAACATAATTTATTTTTTAAAAATAATTGTGACGCTCCGACTTGCGTCGCAATAATTTTATTTGATAATTATTTTTGATAATTATAATTAATAAAAATTATTTTTCATGAAAATAGTTGTGACGCAAATGGTTGCGTCGCAATGTTTTATTTTTAAATTTTTTAAACATTTTTTATAATTTTTTTTAAACATTATTTTTACTGAAACTAATTACGACCGATCTCGTACCGTTGCAATCGATCCGACGGTTGGGATTGATCCAAGCCATGATCGATCGCGGTCGGCAATGATCGATCTCGCACCGTTGCGATCATCCGATCGGTGACGATCCGACGATTGCGATCGATCCAAGCCATGATCAATCGCGGTCGGCGACCACCGATCTCGCACCGTTGCGATCGATCCGATCGGTGATGATCTGACGGTTGCGATCGATCCAAGCCATGATCGATCGTGATCGGCGATCACCGATCTCGCACCGTTGCGATCAATCCGATCGGCGATGATCCGACGGTAGCGATCGATCCAAGCCATGATCGATCGTGGTCAGCGACGACCAATCTCGCACCGTTGCGATCGATCCAATCGGCGATAATCCGACGATTGCGATCAATCCAAGCCATGATCGATCGCGGTCAGCGACGACCGATCTCACACTGTTGTGATCGATCCGATCGGTTGTGATCGATCTAAGCCATGATCGATCCCGGTCGGCGATGATCGATCTCGCATTGTTGCGATCGATCCAAGCCATGATCGATCCCGGTCGACGATGACCGATCTCGCACCGTTGCAATCGATCCGATCGGTGATGATCCGATGGTTGCGATCGATCCAATCAAGCCATGATCGATCCCAGTCGGCGACGATCGATCTTGCACCATTGCGATCAATCCCAATGCTGTCACTTTTGTTTAGCAACAAACAACACAAGGAGATATATTGACAACGGATAAGACATTGTCACACTGAAGTAAATCAAACTAATCTTAAGTGGTGAAGAAAATCATGTGTATCAGTATCATGTAAATTAAATAGTTAGCACTGAATGCATGTGATAATGCAAGCAATTCCACTAATGAGAAGCAATGGTCAACATGTATGCTTACGCAAACCTTTAGCTAGTCAAACATCATTTCCATTGATAATGAATGTGATACATGAAGACATACAAAATATTGTATACAATTCATAATGCAACATTAGGAACTTGTATCTTAGATCCCATTTTAAAATGGATGTCCTCAACTTTCATTGTCACAATAATGAACCTGCTGCATTAAGTTCAGAATTCTAGGCTTTTTATCTTTTTTTCTAGAGAATGTAATAGAATTAGCAAACAATAACTTTTGAATATTCAAAAGAAAATAGTGTTCAAGAGTAAATGACTTTAAAAAATACAAGACAAATTCAAAAGGAAATTATAAGAAGGAAAACAATAAATCCATTCAACAAAAAATAACTATGCTTGAAAAATAATCTCATTTCAGCTAACAACTGATTGAAGTTGTATGCAACATACAATCATAGATGCCAATCTTGATTTACTATCTAAACATCCATATTCCTTCCTTGGTTCATTCAAATAATATTTCTTTAACAACTGATCTCATAACTTCACATTACATAGAAATACAAATAAAGTAGAAAGTCAAGGTTTTAAAATATAACAAATTTATGGACCAGGGGAAACAAATAATAACACAAGATGGCATTGCAAACTAAGAAGAGAAATATCTGATCCTTAGCTGTTGGAAAATATTTTGATCTTTGCAAAAACTCTTCCTAGAAATTGCTAGAAATATATTATAGAATTTAAATGCAAAATAAAGTAAAAAAAATAAAATAAGATATGGATCAAACCAAGACCGAGGCATGCTAGACACTGCCCTAAGAATCATATTTTTGCCCCTTCGTGTAGGTTGTTGGCGATCTGTCCCCAAGGTACAATGACTCGGCTCGATCCGATCCTCCTACCACGAGCGTAGTCGCGTGAAGGTGCAAACCCAATGATTACCTTTAGATGCCCAAAAAAAGATTAATAAAATATAAAAATAAAATGAGATCAAAAAACTTATAGGGCTACTCCAAATCATTCTACTCCATCTTGAATCCTTGAGTCTATTTATAGGCTTGGCCCATAAAAGCTCTAACGGCTCGGCCCATAATGTCTTTAAAGGCCTGATAGCCGTTAGCCCCAAATAGTGTCAGAAATGGCTTACAAAATGAATTGTTTGGGCCGTTTCTAAACGTTAGCTTTCATCAACGCTCCCGTGCAATGTACGTCCACGAGCGAAATGCTCGCGAGCGTTCCTTTTTTTTAACTTTTTTTTAACAATTTATGGTTTTAAAATATAAGATAAATTCTAACAATCTTGAATTTACCGACCTAAAAGAAGGCTCAACACCACTCTCAACCACGTTAACTTGTAGTTTAGATGATTTCCTCAATGGTTCAGTCATTCGAAGGTAGCAGTCCTTCGCCACATGATTTATCCTTCCGCACACAAAGTAGAATGTGCCTTTACAATTCTTTGACTTCTTATTTGGTCGGTTCTAATTTGGTCAGTTCTGAGGAGGTTTGTATGATTGGTTGGATCTAGATTGAAATTTTTTCTTCTTAAAATTCTTTCCCTTGGGTTTGAATTGATTTGGAGTTAGATTTGACTCGGTCAGATGGATTTTAGGTCCAAGGTCGGTCTTTTGATTTTGATTGAGCTTAAGCCGGTGTTCTTCTTCAATCTTAATAGAGTTAATTACTTCTGTTAGGGTCAAGCTACCTTGCGTAAGGCTTAGCTCTTGAGTAAAGGATGACCAAGAAGGTGGAAGGGCATCTACTAAGGCTTGGACCTTATAGTTTTCAGAAAAACTACAGCCAGTCAACTCTGACTTTCTAAGAAAATCTTGAAATTCATGAATTTGTATACTAATAGGTTTGGAATCTACCATTATGTACTTTCAAAATTTTGAGATGGTGAATCGATCTAGACCAGCATCATCCAACCCATAATCATCTTTAAGGGCATCCCAAAGTTCCTTAGTAGTTTTAGTAGAAAGGTAGACATCATAAAGATTATCAGATAGGGCACTTAAAATTCTATGTCTACAATGAAAATCTATTTCTTGGGGTGTTTTTGATGTTGATGAAGAGGAAGTATCAACTATACTAGAAGAACCTTGTTGAGTGTTCGATTTGGGATCTGGTAATTTTATGGCAGAAAATAAGCCTAAAGTGGTAAGCCAGTATTTCACTTGACTTTGTCACCTCCTAAAGAATGATCCATTAAATTTTTAGGTTTGATTGCACTAAGATCATCAGAACCCATTTTGAAAAGGTTGGTTGCTTAATTCATTTTGTACAACCAAAAAGTTGATGGTTTAGCCTTATAATTTAAATTTTTTAACTTAGTGATTTTTCAGATATTTCTAGATTTTAAATTTAAATTCAAAAGAATTAAATCTAGAAACTACTTGCAATAATAGTATAACCACTAAGCAAAAATTAACTCAAATAATTTAATTTCGAATTTGAGTTTCAAAAAAAAAATTTAACTTTTGTGGGGGATTGTTGACTTTTTACTATTTTAAAAAGGAAAAAGTTAAAAAATAAAATAATAATAAAATTAATATACTAAAAATTTTAGGGTATCTTATACTGCGCAATGGGTGAGGTGTCATGTGGACTTAAACCTTACTTAGTGTTGATTGTATACATCTGAAGGAACCATAGTGGATTAAACCTTGAACTAGGTCCTTGACTCAGACTTCTACTAATCACACACAGCATGAATCAATTGAGTTTAAGCGGTCAGTGCATATTAAAGGCCTTGCGCTTAGTACCTTAATTTTTCATGAGAATTTCTTAAGGTTAGCCCAAACCTTTAGTCACGGCCTAATATAACAATTCTCATATAGGTGAATCCTCCAAGGGTATTTGTGACTAATACCCTGCAGATAACCTACCTCGGATCCATTAAGAGAATCACTCAACCTTACACAAATTTACTTTGTCACTTTATAAGGGCACTCATCATAGGGATGAGTTGAAAAATTTTTAAAATTTATGCTCTAACACGATCACTCAATCAGCTTCGTTTCTACCACATTGAACCTCATTCATGGGATCTTCAATAACAGAGGTTGGGTATCCACTACTGGTGATCAAATAATGGGCTTAAGCCCCATCCCCCTCGATGAATCTAGGACTCTACTCCTAGATAATCCTTGGTTAATTGATCTGCCAAATTCTTCTCAGATTTGACAAATTCCAAAGAGATAACATCATTTTTCTTATGTTGTCTTATAGACTTATGACGAAGCCGTATGGCGATCCATCTTTTTATTGGTACTCTTTTGATTTGTCAGTTCAATTGCGACCTTATTATCATAATGGATTGATATAGCTGGAACTGGCTTAGGTACCAAAGGTAGCTTGATATTAGATTTTTTATCCATTCTGCCTCATTACAGGTGGTATCCAGAGCTATCAACTTGGCCTCCATGGTGCTTCTAGAAATAATAGTTTGCCTAGTGGATCCCCAAACAATAGCAGCACCGCCAAGAAGAAAGAGATATCCAGTGGTTGATTTTAAATCATGAGAATCAGTGACCCAATTAGCATCACTATAACCCTCAACCACCTCAGGGTATTCAGTAAACATCAAAGAGAGATTAAGTGTTCCCTTTAAATATTGGAACACTCTTTCTAAGGCTACTTAATGAGATTGATCATGATTTTGATTATATCTACTAAGCCTTCCTACAGCATAGGCAATATCAGGTCTTGTCCTGTTTGCTACATACAAGAGAGATCCTATAATTTAAGAATAAATTAATTGATTAATTGGGTCACCTAAATTTTTCTTTAGGTGAAAGCTAGGATCAAAAGGAGTAGATATTGATTTAAGATTGGAATAACCAAACTTCTTGATCAATTTTTCTATAGAATGAGAAAGAGAGAGAGCTATCCCTTCATGGGACTTGATAAGCTTCATCCCTAGGATTACATCCGCTTCACCTAAATCTTTCATATCAAACTTAGAAGAGAGGAAAGATTTAACACTTGAAATAATTTCAAGAGATGTTCCAAAAATTAAAATATCATCTACATATAAGCAAAGGATTATACAATCATTGTCGATGATTTTAGAATAGACACACTTATCATGATTATTGATTTGAAATCCAAAAGATAGAATAATTTGATCAAATTTCTCATGCCATTGTTTAGGAGCCTGTTTAAGACCATAAAGGGACTTGATAAGTTTACAAACCTTGTCTTCTTGTCCCTTTACAATAAAACCTTCAGGTTGTTCCATATACATCTCCTCCTCAAGATCTCCATTTAGGAATGTGGTCTTCACATCTATTTGATGAATAATTAACTTATGAATGGAAGCAATGGCAAGAAGTGATATAAGGGTTGTTATTCTAGCTACAGGAGAATATGTATCAAAGAAATCTAACCCTTTCTTTTGGTTATATCCTTTGGTTACTAATCTAGCCTTATACTTTTCTATTGAACCATCAGGTCTAAATTTCTTCTTAAATACATACTTACATCCTAAAGGTTTGCTTTCGGGTGGTAAGTCAGATAAGATCCAAGTTTCATTTTGTAAGATTGAATTAAATTCAGAAAGAATAACTTTATTCCAAAAAGGAGCATCAGGAGAAGACATCACCTCTGAAAAAGAAGAAGGTTTTCCTTCGACTAGGAAAGTAAAGAAACCTTCACCAAGGTCTTTTTCTTTCCTTATCCTTGAACTTTTTCTAAGTTCAGAAGGTCCACCTTCAGGATTAGATCTTTTCCTTTTCTTTGACTCATTAGAGGACCCAGTTTAAAAGAATCATGAACCAAGAAAGGATTAGAAGAAAGTTGATTTGATACTTGGTTCTTGAAAGGAAAAACATTTTCAAAATAAGTAGCATCTCTAGATTCAATAAGAGTATTATTTGAGATGCCACTTATATCAGAGTTTATCACTAGGAACCTATTTGTACTGCTATCTAAGGAATAACCTATAAAGATAGCATCTATGGTTTTAGGTCCTATTTTTCTTCTCTTAGGTTCAGGTATTCCTACCTTAGCTAAGCATCCCCACACTTTAAGATAATCTAGCATGAGTGTTCTACCTTTCCAAAGCTCAAAAGGTATTTTAGGACTATCCTTAAAGGGTATCTTATTTAAAATATAACATGCAGCTAAAAGAGCTTTCCCTCACAAGTTCTCGGGTACGCCCAAACTTATTAACATTGAATTAACGATATCCATTAATGTACGATTTTTCCGTTCAACTACACCATTGGACTGAGGAGAGTATGGTGGTAAAACTTCATGAATAACCCCATATTCTTGACAAAATAGAGTCATTTCATTTGAGGTATATTCACTACCGCGATCTGATCTAAATTTCTTAAGCTTTTTCTCATTTTGCATTTCAGCTTCTACCTTATAAATCTTAAACTTATCTAATACTTCATCCTTAGATTTTATCAAATATATGTAACAATATCGAGAGAAGTCATCAATAAATGTTACAAAGTAACGACTTCTTCCCCGTGTAGGAAACTTGGTAGAGTCACATACATTGCTATGGACTAATTCAAGAAGTGTTGAACTCTTATTTACTGATTTAAAAGGTTTTCTTGGCATCTTGGTTTGAATATAAATCTCACATTTAAACTTTCTATCAATATGAACTTTAGGAATTAGATTAAGATTTTTCATGTAATGAATACGATCAAAATTCACATGACCAAGTCTACTATGCCAAACAATTGAAGATTCAACATTAAAAAGAAGAGAACTTTTATTAGATAACTTAGAGGATACATTTAATTTAAAAAGACCTTCACAAACAAATACTTTACCAACAAACTCATTATTACGAGTAATTACAACTTTATTTGACTTTAGAACAATTTTATATCCTTTAGATATAAGGAGAGATCCACTAATCAAGTTTCTTCTAACACTAGGAACTAACAGCACTTCGTGAAGGATCAAGATCTTCCCAGATGTCATCTTTAGATCCACTTGACCTTTTCCAAGCACTTGTGCTGAAGAGTTATTCCCAAGTGTCACACCTCCTCCACTTGATTCCTGAAAGGTGGATAACCAGGAGCGATCAAAACAAACATGAACATTAGCTCCTGAATCAAGCCATCAATCACAAGAAGATTAGGTTGAGTTAATTAAGAATTTTAAATTTACCGACCTGAAAGAAGGCTCAGCACCACTCTCAACCACGTTAACTTGTGGTTTAGATGATTTCCTCAATGGTTCAATCTTTCGGTGGTAGTAGTCCTTCGCCACATGATTTATCCTTTCGCACACAAAGCAGAATGTGCCTTTACAATTCTTTGACTTCTGATTTGGTCGGTTCTGATTTGGTCGGTTCTGAGGAGGTTTGTATGATTGGTTGGATCTAGATTGAATTTTTTCTTCTTAAAATTCTTTCCCTTGGGTTTGAATTGATTTGGAGTTGGATTTGACTCGGTCAGATGGATTTTAGGTCCAAGGTCGGTCTTTTGATTTTGATTGAGCTTAAATCGGTGTTCTTCTTCAATCCTAATAGAGTTAATTACTTCTGTTAGGGTCAAGCTACCTTGCTTATGGCTTAGCTCTCGAGTAAAGGATGACCAAGAAGGTGGAAGGGCATCTACTAAGGCTTGGACCTTATAGTTTTCAGAAAAACTACAGCCAGTCAACTCTGAGTTTCTAAGAAAATCTTGGAATTCATGAATTTGTATACTAATAGGTTTGGAATCTACCATTATGTACTTTCAAAATTTTGAGATGGTGAATCGATCTAGACCAGCATCATTCATCCCATATTCAGCCTCAAGGGCATCCCAATGTTCCGTAGCAGTTTTAGTAGGAAGGTAGACATCATAAAGATTATCAGATAGTGCACTTAAAATTCTATGTCTACAATGAAAATCTATTTCTTGGGGTATTTTTGATGATGATGAAGAGGAAGTATCAACTATACTAGAAGAACCTTGTTGAGTGTTGGATTTGGGATATGGTAATTTTATGGCAAAAAATAAGCCTAAAGTGGTAAGCCAATATTTCACTTGACTTTGCCACCTCCTAAAGAATGATCCATTAATTTTTTCAGATTTGATTGCACTAAGATTATTAGAACCTATTTTGAAAACGTTGGTTGCTTAATTCGTTCTGCACAACCAAAAAGTTGAAGGTTTAGCCTTATAATTTAAATTTTTTAAATTAGTAATTTTTCAGATATTTCTAGATTTTAAATTTAAATTCAAAAGAATTAAATCTAGAAACTACTTACAATAATAGTATAACCACTAAGCAAAAATTAACTAAAATAATTCAATTTCGAATTTGAGTTTCAATTTTTTTTTAATTTCAAAATTTAAATTTCAAATTTTAATTTTGAATTTTGAATTTTAAATTCAAAACACCTTTTTTAAAATAAATTCTAAGGCTTCACCATAGAATCAAAAATAATATTTTTTTAATTACTTATAATAAAATCTAGCACTTTCTAATGATAGAAAACTTGTCCTTAGCTGTTAGAAAATTATTTTAATTTTTGCAAAAAATTCTTTTCTAGAAAATGCTAGAAAATTAATTTAAAATTTAAATTCAAAATATAAACTAAAGTTAAAAAGAATCAAACTGGTCGAGGCATGTTAGACATTACCTTAAGGATAAGTTTTCGTCCCCTTGTGCGAGTTGTTAGCGATTTGTTCCCAAGGTACAACGATCCGGCTCGATCCGATCCTCCTACCGCGAGCACGATCGGATGGAGGTGCAAACTCAATGATTCTTCAGATGCCCAAATAAAATTAAAAATAATAAATTATTAAATAAACCTTTTATCACCAGTAAATTTCACTGTATATTTCACTGTAACTTATTGAGACACACCCAAGAGACAGACTTCCAACTCTAAGCACTTGCAGCAACAGAAACTTCAACAATTGAATAGAGCTTTTAGGATTTGAATTTTCTTACTTCTCTTTTTTTTTCTTAGTCTATGTATATATATATATATATAATATTTTAGGCCGTTAGACCTTGTTACCATTCCTCCCAGAACGGAAGGAAGAGCGGAATCTCATTTCAGCTAACAACTGATTGAAGTTGTATGCAACATACAATCATAAATGCCAATCTTGATTTACATTAACAAGATTATTTTTCAGGCATAGTTGTTTTTTGTTGAATGGATTTATTGTTTTCCTTCTTATAATTTCCTTTTGAATTTGTCTTATATTTTTAAAGTCATTTACTCTTGAACACTATTTTCTTTTGAATATTCAAAAGTTATTGTTTGCTAATTCTATTACATTCTCTAGAAAAAGGATAGAAAGCCTAGAATTGTGAACTTAATGCAGCAAGTTCATTATTGTGACAATGAAAGTTGAGGACATCCACTTTAAAATGGGATCTAAGATGCAAGTTCCTAATGTTGCATTATAAATTGTATACAATATTTTGTATATCTTCATGTATCACATTCATTATCAATGGAAATGATGTTTGACTGGCTAAAGGCCTGCGTAAGCATACATGTTGACCATTGCTTCTCATTAGTGGAATTGCTTGCATTATCACATGCATCCAGTGCTAACTATTTAATTTACATGATACTGATACACATGATTTTCTTCACCACTTAATATTAGCATTAATTTACTTCAGTGTGACAATGTCTTATCCGTTGTTAATATATATCCTTGTTGTGTTGTTTGTTGCTAGACAAAAGTGACAGCATTGGGCAAATACTTATTGCTTACCTACTATTGTGAATCTTTTATGTTACCAAATGGTAAAGAATGGTGATCCAGGTAATGAGAGGTCGAGATAATATAATGACCTCTTTAATCTATGGAACAAGTTATTAAACTCTTAATATGGCAATTATATTTTTACTTGTCATTGTTGGTTATTATTGATTTTACGTAGGGTATTTCTGTGTATCAATGTATGTAATATGAGTCACAATTCTTTTCATACTACAATAGATGGGACAGAACCCATTTCCTATATTATCTTATATTGCCTATAGCAATTTCACTTTGTTTTACCTTGATGCCATTCCCAATTTGAATGCCACTTTTGGTGAAGTGTGGATATCTGTTTGGTAACTCACAAGTTTGCATTTGCTCAACCTAATGAAACAATAATTAATACAGATGTTCCTTATAAGAATTACTCTCTCATATTAGCACGTGATATTTCATATTCATGAAACTGTTGAGAACACCATAAAAGTTTAATTGCTTTGCAGTGTCCTTTTATTCTAATAAATTGCAATTCATTGAATGTTTTAAGCTTATATTGTTTTTTAGTTAAAACAATATGGTTGTGACAGAGATATGATATAAAAGTGTGACTACAATCACTCAAAGTAAGAAGCTTATTTTATCTTCAAACATCATAAGCGAGCATATATTTACATTCTTACATAAATGCAAAAGTCTTCTTATTCTAGATAAGTGTTTTCTGTTATAGTGGCCATCGAGAGATTACACCATATTTTATCTTGTTTTAGTTTGGAAGTTGTGATCTCTTTTAGTTATATTTTTTCTTTATGGCTTTATCTTGAATATCAAGCATTGCCAAGCCATATACAGCTTCGTCATAAGTCTATCGGACAATAAAAAAAATTATCTCCTTGGAATTTACCGAGAAGAATTTGGCAGATTAATTAAGCAAGGAGTTATCTAGGAGTGGAGTCCTAGATTCATCGATGGAGATGTGGCTTAAGCCCATTATTTGGTCGCCAGCAGTGGATACCCAACTTCTGTGATTGGAGATCCCATGAATGAGATTCAATGTTATAGAAATGAAGCTGATTGAGTGATCGTGTTAGAGCACAAATATTTAAAAAAAATTTCATCACATCCCTATGATGAGTGCTCTTATAAAGTGACAAAGTAAATATGTATAAGGTTGAGTCATACTCTTAATGGATCCAAGGTAGGTTATCTGCAGGGTATTGTCACAAATACCTTTGAAGGATTCACATATATAAGAATCGTCATATTAGGCCGTGACTAAAGGTTTGGGCTAACCTTAAAGAATTCTCATGAAAAATCAAGGTACTAAGCGCAAGGCCTTTAATATGCGCTGACCGCTTAAACCCAATTGATCCATACTGTGTGTGTGATTAGTAGAAGTCTGAGTCAAAGGACCTAGTTCAAGGTCTAATCCACTATGGTTCCTTCAGATGTATACAATCAATACTAAGTGAGGTTCAAATCCACATGATACCTCACCTATTGCACAGTATAAGATGCCCTAAAATTTTTGTTATATTTATTTATTTTTTTAAAACTTTTGTGGGAGATTGTTAGAAAATGTTTTAAAAAAAGAGGAACGCCTGCGAGCGTTTCGCTCGCGGACGTACGTTGCGCGAGAGCATTGATGAAAGCCAACATTCAGAAGCGGCCCAAACAACAATTCATTTTGTAAGCCATTTCTGACATTATTTGGGGCTAACGGCTATCAAGCCTTTAAGGCCATTATGGCGAGCCGTTGGAGCTTTTATGGGCTAAGCCTATAAATAGGCTCAAGGATTCAAGATGGAGTAGAATGATTTGGAGTAGCCCTATAAGTTTTTTGATCTCATTTTATTTTTATATTTTATTAATCTTTTCTTGGGCATCTGAAGGTAATCATTGGGTTTGCACCTCCACGCGATCGTGCTCGTGGTAGGAGGATCGGATCGAGCGGGGCCATTGTACCTTGGGGACATATCGCCAACAACCTGCACGAAGGGATGAAAATTTGATCCTTTGGGCAGTGTCTAACACGTCTTGGTCCTGGTTTGATCCATATCTTATTTTATTTTTTTTACTTTATTTTGCATTTAAATTCTATAATATATTTCTAGCAATTTCTAGGAAGAGTTTTTGCAAAGATCAAAATATTTTCCAACAGTTAAAATGGGTGCGATCATACCAGCACTAATGCATCGGATCCCATCAGAACTCCGCAGTTAAGCATGCTTAGGCGAGAGTAGTACTAGGATGGGTGACCCCACGGATCCATTAAGAGAATCACTGCAACCTTATACAAATTTACTTTGTCACTTTATAAGAGCACTCATTATCAGCTTCATTTCTACCACGTTGAACCTCATTCATGGGATCTCTAATCACAGAGGCTGCTGGTGACCAAATAATGGGCTTAAGCCCCATCTCCCTCGATCTCTAGGACTCCACTCCTAGATAATCCCTTGGTTAATTGATCTACCAAATTCTTCTCAGATTTAACAAATTCCAAATAGATAACATCATTTTTCTTATGTTGTCTTATAGACTTATGACGAAGCTGTTATGGCGATTGATCTTTTTATTGGTACTCTTTTGATTTGTCAGTTCAATTATGGCCTTATTATCATAATGGATTGATATAGCTGGAACTGGCTTAGGTACCAAAGGTAGCTCTGATATTAGATTTTTTATCCACTCTGCCTCATTACAGGTGGTATCCAAAGCTATCAACTCGACCTCCATAGTGTTTCTAGAAATGATAGTTTGTCTGGTGGATCCCCAAGCAATAGAAGTACCGCTAAAAAGAAAGAGATATCCGATGGTTGATTTTAAATCATGAGAATCAGTGGCCCAATTAGCATCATTGTAACCCTCAACCATCTCAGGGTATTCAGTGAACATCAAAGAGAGATTAAGTGTTCCCTTTAAATATCGGAACACTCTTTCTAAGGCTACCCAATGAGATTGATTAGGATTTTGATTATATCAACTAAGCCTTCCTACGGCATAGGCAATATCAGGTCTTATCTTGTTTGCTACATACAAGAGAGATCCTATAATTTGAGAATACTTTAATTGATTAATTGGGTCACCTAAATTTTTCTTTAAGTGAAAGCTAGGATCAAAAGGAGTAGATATTGATTTAAGATTGAAATAACTAAACTTCTTGATTTTATTGGTGCAGTGGTAAATTGCTTGATTTTATTGTTAGAAAAAGTTAAAAAAAAAAAGAGGAACGCCCACGAGCGTTTCGCTAGCGGACGTACGTTGCGCGGGAGCGTTGATGAAAGCCAACGTTCAAAAACGGCCCAAACAATTCATTTTGTAAGCTATTTCTGACATTATTTAGGGCTAACGGCTATCAGGCCTTTAAGGCCATTATGAGCCGAGCCGTTAGAGCTTTTATGGGTCAAGCCTATAAATAGGCTCAAAGATTCAAGATGAAGTAGAATGATTTGGAGTAGCCCTATAAGTTTTTTGATTCATTTTATTTCTATATTTTATTAATCTTTTCTTAGGCATCTAAAGGTATTCGTTGGGTTTGCACTTCCACGCGATCGTGCTCGTGGTAGGAGGATCGGATCGGGTCGGATCGTTGTACCTTGGGGACAGATCGCCAACAACTTGCATGAAGGGGCAAAAATCTGATCCTTCGATAGTGTCTAACAAACCTCGGTCCTGGTTTGATCCATATCTTATTTTAATTTTTTTACTTTATTTTGCATTTAAATTTATAATATATTTCTAGCAATTTCTAGGAAGAGTTTTTGCAAAGATCAAAATATTTTCCAAAAGCTAAGGATCAGAAATTTCTCTTCTTAGTTTGCAATGTCATCTTGTGTTATTATTTGTTTCCCCTTGTCCATAAATTTGTTATATTTTAAAACCATGACTTTTCGCTTTATTTGTATTTCTATGTAATGTGAAGTTATGAGATTAGTTGTTAAAGAAATATTATTTGAATGAACCATTGAAGGAATATGGATATTTAGATAGTAAATCAAGATTGGCATCTATGATTGTATGTTGCATACAACTTCAATCAGTTGTTAGCTGAAATGAAATTAATTTTCAGCATAGTTGTTTTTTGTTGAATGGATTTATTGTTTTCCTTCTTATAATTTCCTTTTGAATTTGTCTTGTATTTTTTAAAGTCATTTACTCTAGAACACTATTTTCTTTTGAATATTCAAAAGTTGTTGTTTGCTAATTCTATTACATTCTCTAGAAAAAAGCATAGAAAGCCTAAAATTCTGAACTTAATGCAGCAGGTTCATTATTGTGACAATGAAAGTTGAGGACATCCACTTTAAAATGGGATCTAAGATACAAGTTCCTAATGTTGCATTATGAATTGTATACAATATTTTGTATGTCTTCATGTATCACATTCATTATCAATGGAAATGATGTTTGACTGGCTAAAGGCCTGCGTAAGCATACATGTTGACCATTGCTTCTCATTAGTGGAATTGCTTGCATTATCACATAAATCCAGTGCTAACTATTTAATTTACATGATACTGATACACATGATTTTCTTTAGATGCCCAAGAAAAGATTAATAAAATATAAAAATAAAATAAGATAAAAAAACTTATAGGGCTACTCTAAATCATTCTACTCCATCTTAAATCCTTGAGCCTATTTATAGTCTCGATCTATAAAAGCTCCAACGGCTCAGCCCATAATGGCCTTAAAGGCCTGGATAGCCATGTACGTCCGCGAGCTTAGAAAAAGTAATACTTACAAAAAGAAATGGCACCATTTCTGAACATTAAGGCTATCAACGCTCCTACGCTTAAGCATGATTTGGAGTAGCCCGTGAACCGCGAGCTCTTTAAAAAAAAAATCTGATCCTTAGGGCAGTGAGGAATAGCGTTTCAATGCTGACTTTATTTTATTTCAAAGTGAATAAAAAAAAGATTAGGAATGCTTCAATTTTTTTGCACGGGAGCAATTGATATTCGTCTTAGAAAGCCGAACTTAATGCCAGGTTCATTAACAATGAAAGTTAAGGACATCATTCTTGTAATGTTGCCGTTTCATGTATCACATTATTATCAATGGAAATTGGACTGGCTAAAGGCCTGCGTAAGCATACATGTTGACCATTGCTTCTCATTAGTGGGCTTGATGCATCCAGTGTTGATACTGATACACATGCTTTTATTGCTTTGATTTACTTCAATGTGACAATGTCTTATCCGTTGCTTCTAGACAAGCATTGGGTTGCTACTAATGAAATTACCAAATAAGGTAATGAGAGGTCGAGAATGATCTATGGAGTATGACCACTTGTCTATAAGTATTGTTTAATATGTTACAATAGATCATTCCCTATATTTCTCATATTGCCTATAGCAATTTCACTTTGTTTTGCCTTGATGCCTTTTCCAATTTGAATGCCACTTTTGGTGAAGTGTGGATATCTGTTTGGTAACTCACAACTTTGCATTTGCTCAACCTAATGAAACAATAATGTAATACAGGTGTTCCTTATAAGAAATACTCTCTCATATTAGCACGTGATATTTCATATTCATGAAACTGTTGAGAACATCATAAAAGTTTAATTGCTTTGCAGTGTCCTTTTGTTCTGATAAATTGCAATTCATTGAATGTTTTAAGTTTATATTGTTTTTTAGTTAAAACAATATGGTTGTGACAGATATATGGTATAAAAGTGTGACTAAAATCACTCAAAGTAAGAAGCTTATTTTATCTTCGGACATCAGAAGCGAGCATATATTTACATTCTTACATAAATGCAAAAGTCTTCTTATTCCATATAAGTGTTTTCTATTATAGTGGCCATCAAGAGATTACACCATATTTTATCCTATTTTAGTTTGGAAGTTGTGATCTCTTTTAGTTATATTTTTTCTTTATGGCTTTATCTTGAATATCAAGCATTGCCAAGCCATATACGGCTTCGTCATAAGTCTATCGGACAAATAAAAAAAAATTATCTCTTTGGAATTTGCCAAGAAGAATTTGGCAGATTAATTAACCAAGGAGTTATCTAGGAGTGGAGTCCTAGATTCATCGAGAGGGATATGGCTTAAGCCCTTTATTTGGTCACCAGCAGTGGATACTCAACCTCTGTGATTGGAAATCCCATGAATGAGGTTCAATGTTGTAGAAACGAAGCTGATTGAGTGATCGTGTTAGAGCACAAATTTTTAAAAAAAATTTCATCCCATCCCTATGATGAGTGCTCTTATAAAGTGACAAAGTAAATTTGTATAAGGTTGAGTCATACTCTTAATGGATCCAAGGTAGGTTATATGCAGGGTATTGTCACAAATACCCTTGGAGGATTCACCTATATGAGAATCATCATATTAGGCCGTGACTAAAGGTTTGGGCTAACCTTAAAGAATTCTCATGAAAATCAAGGTACTAAGCGCAAGGGCCTTTAATATGCGTTTGTTGAGAAATTATTGAAACATAATTGCCCCAACTTTATTGATTTTGATGATTTCCAAAAGCCATGAGTATTTTAAAGGAAACAATGAGTTTATTTATCAAAAACCTTGAGCTTATTCAAAATGAAAGGAATGGACTCTCAATGTTTAAATTCACTGAGTTTTGAATCAATTTGAAAAAGAAGTTTCAAGCTCTATATTAAGATTTCAAAAAGGAATTTTTATACATTATAATTCAATCAATGAATTCTTGAAACATGTCTTGAATCCATGCTTAATGTCATATTTAATGTATTCAAGTCACATTTATCATTTAAAATTATTCTGGGACGAATTTCAAAGTCAATCAGAAAAATTTCTGATTTTTGATACGTTCCGGAGCCGACTCTAGAGTTTCAGAGTCGACTCCCAAGTTACAGAGTTTTCTGATTTTCTCGAGTCGACCCTTGGTTTTCAAGAGTCGACCCCTGATTCTGTGCGAGCCGACTCCTGACTGTGCGAGTCGACTCCGCTCAAACAACAGAAACCATGTTTTTTGAGCACTTCTCGAGTCGACTCCCCATTTTCCTCGAGTCGACCCCCGACTTTCAGGAGCCGACACTTTGGTTTTTCGCGAGTCGACCCTCTAACGTTTAAAATGTTTCTATTTTTAGTAATCGACTTCGAGCCGACTCCCACAAAGCTCGAGTCGACTCCGCGAAATCTGGGCGCGATTTTTCACGATGACACATCAGCCCCAACGGTAAGATTTTCAAATAACGGCTATTTTTCTTTGTCTCTAACGGATATATTTTTGCAGAATCTATAAATAGAGGAGCTCTTTTCAAATCAAAAAAAGAGAAAATCAAAAAGAGAGAAAAGAATATCTTTCAAAAGAGGGAAAAACAGAGCTTATTGGAAAAATCTTTAGCTCAAAATAGAGTGATTCAAAAGGAGTGAAATCAAAGAGGAAGTTCGTCTGCTCCATCTCATCAATCCACAAAGTCAAAAGAAAATCCAAAGCTTTTCAAAGATCAAATCGAAGGATTTTCAACTTCAACAAAAGGAGAAAAAGCTTCATCTCAACTCCAAAGTTTTCAAACGGTCAAGAATCTTGCTGAGGCTGATTCAACACTTCAAGAGGAGTTAAAGAGAAGAAGGAAGAAAGCCAAAGCCAACCATCTCAAAATCAGGCTTTTCTAACCTTTATTTTTACTTATTTGTATATTTGCTCAAGGGGAGCTTTTATTTAAACTCTTATTTTTTGTTTGCTGATTCAATCAGTGGATTGAATCAGTGGAGGTTATTATACCTCGTTAAGCGGAAGCTTGTGTTGGGTTAGTTGTGAGCCCGTGAAAAACAACGTGTAGGGTTTTGTGCTGGTAAGCCCGAGTAAAACCAGCTGGGTTCGTTGTGCACCCGGGAAAACAACAAGTTTGAGTTGTGAGCTTGGAAAACAACTCGGCTGTAATCTAGAGAGATTATAGTGTGGACCCAAGTGAATCTTGGGAGTGGACGTAGGTGTTGGTTGCACCGAACCACTATAAAATTATCTTGTGTTTGCCGTGCTATATTTTCTCTCTCTATCTCTCTTTATTTGCTTGTGCATTGTTTAAGTTAGCCTCTCACTTGCACATCTTGCTAACTAATCAACTAAATTTAAAAAGTCTTAAATTTTTAAGAACCCAATTCACCCCCCCCCCTCTTGGGTTGCCATCTGGGCCAACAATTGGTATCAGAGCAAGTGCTCATTTAGAATTTGATCTCACGATCAAGGGCTAAAGATCCTTATGGCAACACAAAGTGGTTCATGTTTTGCTGAAGGTCATTCTACGAATAGACCTCCTTTATTTAATGGAACCAACTATTCATATTGGAAAGCTAGAATGAGAATATTCATTCAAGCTTCTGACTATGAATTGTGGGGAGTAATAATAAATGGACCTAGTACACCCACACACTTATTGATGGCACTATTGTTCCTAAGCCCGAAAGGGATTGGAATGATAATGATAGGAGAATGGCACAACTAAATGCTAAAGCCATTAATATTTTATATTGTTCCTTAGACTCTAATGAATTCAACCGAATCTCAACATGTAATTCCGCAAAAGAAATTTGGGATAGGTTGGAAATAACACATGAAGGAACAAACCAAGTTAAGAATCAAAATAAATATTTTGGTTCATAAATATGAATTGTTTACAATGGAACAAACTGAAACCATCACATGCATGTTCACTAGATTCACTGATATTGTGAATGGTTTAAAAAGTCTTGGAAAATTTATCTAATGCTGAGCTTGTGCGCAAAATTCTTAGGTCACTACCAAGACGTGGGAAGCCAAGTCACTGCCATCCAAGAAGCAAAGGACCTCAACATCCTACCTTTAGAGGAGCTTCTAGGATCCTAATGACCCACGAGCTTCAATGAAGCAGCATGTTGAGGAGGAACAAAAAGAAGAAAACCATGCCCTCAAAGCTGCAGAAATGGAAGAAGCAGCAGCGATGATGAAGAGGATGATGATGATGAGACTGCTCTCTTGGCCAAAAATTCAGAAGTTTATGAAAAAAGGCCCTTCCATAAAAAGAAATTTGGAGCAAAATGAAGGAGAAAAAGAAAAGGATAAAAAAAGGAAAAGGAAAAGAGAAAGAGCCCTTAGTATGTTATGAGTGTAAAAAGCCAGGGCATTTTAGATATGATTGTCCTTTACTTAAGAAGGCCTACAAGAAAAAGAAAAAGGCCTACATGGCAACTTGGACTGAGTGAATCTTCTTCCGAAGAAGAAGAACAAAAAGAAGTTGCCAATATCTGCTTCATGGCGACGACAACGACAATGAGGTAAGTTCTGAAACTCAAATGATGAATTTACATTTGATGAAATGTTTGAAGCTTTCAATGAATTATGATTGATTTTAAATCTTTGAAAAAGAAGTATAAGTTTTTGAAAAATGAAAATTAAATTTAATTAAAGTAAAAATGAATTAGCTTTAGAAGTTAAAGACTTAAAAGAAAAAGAAAACTTCTTAAGAAAAGAATGATTTGTTCATAAGATTGATTTGTTAAAATCTGAAAATGAAAATCTAATTAAAGAAAAAGAATCAATCTCTAAGAAAATGATTTCTTAAGAAAGATGTTAAAAAGTATAAAGACATTGTTGAGAAATTTACTCTAAGCTCAACTAAACTAAATATGATTTTAGATAGTCAAAAAGCTGTTTTTGACAAAGCAGGTTTAGGGTATAACACATTAAGGAAACAAAAATCTTTAAAGAATATTTTTGTAAAAGCCAACCAAAGTAATATAACTTGTTTTAAATGTAATGAAAAAGGTCATAAATCATTTGAATGCAAAACGTTAAATAATAACAACAAGTTAAATGTTAAAGCAAAGAAAATATGGGTTCCGAAAGGAACAATTTTTGTTGCTACTAACCATGAAGGACCCAAGAAAGCTTGGGTACCTAAACATAAAGTTTAAATTATGTTGCAGGAATGTCTTGTAGCCAAAAGATCAAAGAAAAAGTGGTACCTTGATAGTGGCTGCTCAAGACATATGACGGGTGACAAAGATGAATTCATCACCCTGGAAGAAAAGAAAGGTGGAGTTGTGACGTTTGGCGATAACGGTAAAGGTCAAATTATGGGCCTTGGTAAAGTTCGCATAACTCCATCTACATTTATTGATAATGTACTTTATGTTGATGGTTTGAAGCATAATCTAATTAGTATAAGCCAATTATGTGATAAAAACTTTAATGTTTCATTTAAATCTTCTATTATGCACTGTAACTAATTCTATTGATGATAGCATTGTTTTACTGGTTATAGACATGGCAATGTTTACTTAGTTGATTAGAAAAATTATCTGAGTGATCATTGCTTAATTGCTGACAATGCTAACATAAATGAAATTAGTTGGTTGTGGCATCGTAGATTAGGTCATGCAAGCACACACCTTATTTCAAAACTAATTAAAATGGATTTAGTTAAAGGATTACCTAAACTAGATTTTGAAAATAACAAAATATGTGATGCATGTCAATTTGGAAAACAAACTAGAAGTTCTTTCAAATCTAAAAATGTTGTTTCAACTTCTAGGGCTTTAGAGCTACTTCACATGGATCTTTTCGGACCAACTAGAACCACAAGTCTAGGAGGAAAGAAATATGGTCTAGTGATTGTAGATGATTATTCTAGATATACTTGGGTAATGTTTTTAGCTCACAAAGATGAGACTTTCTCGATATTCCTGAAATTCTTCAAGAAAGTCACAAATGAGAAAAACACTACTATAGTATCTCTAAGAAGTGATCATGGAACAGAATTTGAAAATCACTTATTTGAAAGTTTTTGCACTGAAAATGGAATTAATCATAATTTTTCAGCCCCTAGGACTCCACAGCAAAATGGTGTAGTTGAAAGAAAAATAGGACTCTAGAAGACATGGCCCGTACCATGCTATGCGAAAGCAACTTACCAAAGTATTTTTGGGCGGAAGCAATTAACACAGCATGTTACATCTTAAATAGAGCTTTAATAAGACCAATATTAAAGAAAACACCTTATGAATTATGGAATGAAAGAAAACCAAATATAAAATACTTTCATGCATTTGGATGTAAATGTTTCATTCATAATAATGGTAAAAACAACTTAGGAAAATTTGATGCTAAATCTGATGAAGGAATTTTTCTAGGTTATTCAACAACTAGTAAAGCTTATAGAATCTTTAACAAGAAAACCTTAGTAGTTGAAGAATCCATACATGTAGTTTTTGATGAATCTTTAGCAACTGGATCTGAAAAGATTGATGATGAGGAAGATACAAACATAATTGAAAAAGATCTTGAAAAACTTAATATTGAAGTATCTTCTGATCATGAGCAAGAAGCTAAAGATGATGATTCACATAAGGACGATGATGTCAATATTGATCATAATGATATAGATCTTCCAAGAGACTGGAGATATGCTCATAGTCATCCCAAGGAATTGATTATAGGTGATCCATCTCAAGGAATAAGAACTAGATCATATATGAGAAATATTAGTAATCATCTTGCATTTGTATCACAAATTGAACCTAAAACTATAGAAGAAGCTGAAAAAGATAATAATTGGATGTTAGCAATGCAAGAAGAACTAAATCAATTTACAAGAAATAATGTTTGGACTTTAGTTGAAAGACCTAAAAATCATTCAGTAATAGGATCAAAATGGTTTTTAGAAATAAACTAGATGAAAATGGCATAGTAATTAGAAACAAAGCTAGATTGGTTGCTAAAGGATATAATCAAGAGGAAGGTATTGATTTTGATGAAACCTTTGCACCTGTAGCTAGATTAGAAGCCATTAGGCTATTACTTGCATTTGCATGTCATATGAATTTTAACTTATTTCAAATGGATGTTAAAAGCGCATTTTTAAATGGATTTATAAATGAAGAAGTTTATGTAGAACAACCACCAGGTTTTGAAGATCACGAATTTTCAAATCACGTTTTTAAATTGCACAAAGCTTTATATGGTTTGAAACAAGCACCTAGAGCTTGGTATGATAGGTTAAGTAAATTCTTAATAGAAAATGATTTTACAAGAGGAAATGTTGATAAAACTTATTTTTGAAAAGAAAAAGTAAAGATTTACTTGTAGTACAAATATACGTAGATGACATTATTTTTGGTGCTACTAACGATTCTCTTGTCAAGAATTTGCAAAGTTGATGCAGGGAGAATTCGAGATGAGCATGATGGGAGAACTCAACTTCTTCCTTGGACTCCAAATCAAACAAAGCAAAGAGGGAATCTTTATCAACCAAACCAAATACACAAGAGAACTACTCAAAAAGTTTGGTATGGAAACAATGAAACCCCTCGGAACTCCAATGAGTCCTTCATGCAAGCTGGACAAAGATGAAGAAGGTAAAAAGGTTGATCAAAAGTATTATCGAGGTATTATCGGATCCCTTCTTTATTTAACAGCAAGTAGACCAGATATTATGTTTTCAGTATGTTTATGTGCTAGATTTCAATCTGAACCTAAAGAATCACATTTAATAGCTGTTAAAAGAATACTAAGATATCTAAATGGAACAAAAAATGTAGGTTTATGGTATTCTAGAGACTCCACATTAAACCTAATTGCATATTCAGATTCTGATTATGCTGGATGTAAATTAGATAGAAAAAGCACAAGTGGTGCATGCCAATTTCTTAGGAAGTAACTTAATCACATGGTTTAGCAAAAAGCAAAATTCAGTTGCATTATCAACTACTGAAGCTGAATATGTAGCAGCTGGAAGTTGCTGTGCGCAAATCCTATGGATTAAGCGACAACTTGAAGACTATGGTATCACACTTGATAAAACACCCATAAGATGTGATAACACTAGCGCAATCAATTTAACTAAAAATCCAATTCAACATTCAAGAACAAAACACATAGAAATTAGATATCATTTTATAAGAGAACATGTAGCTAATGATGAAATTTGTCTTGATTATGTAAACACTGAAGAACAATTAGCTGACATATTTACAAAACCTTTAATGAAGAAAGATTTTGTTATCTTAGAGGAGAGTTAGGAATTTGTAATCCTTTTGAATAAATTTTGAAACCTCTAAGGAAATATATCTAGAGTTCTTTCAATTCTCAAAATCTTAAGGAAATTTTATCTAGAACTCATATCAATTTGATCTCTCAAAATCCATGATTTTTAATCATACTCAAAGATCAAATTCCGGGTTCATTTCAGAAATTTCATTTTTTCTCTGAAATGGTCTCGGAGCCGACTCGAGAGTATCGGAGTCGACTCGAGTTTCTGCTGAAACTCAGGAGTCGACCCCTTCTCTGAGCGAGTCGACTCGAGATCGTGTCCGTGCTCTGTGACTAGTCGGGAGCCGACTCCACACTTTGCGCGAGTCGACTCGACGTGGTCCCTTATTAGGGCACGAGTCGACCCCACGGACATTTCATTCCAAATCATTCCAAATCTCTCCAAACTTTCCCAAACCCTCCAAAACTCCAAAAACCTCTGATTAAACTCCTTGATCAATGGCACCCAAAACCCGTGGAGCTAGCGTAGTGGCGCCGGATGAAGAGGAAAGGACCGTTCGACGACCCGTCCGCGAGCCGTCTCCGGATTCATCCTCTTCCCTTCTCCGAGTGATTCTCCTGCTCCAGCTCCACTCCTCAGGTAGATCATCTTGCCAGTAGAGACAGGAAGAAAGGTTGATTTTGATTATTTGAGAATGAAGGATTTTGGGTAGACAGTTAATTGAGATGGGATTTGAGAAATTGTTCATTGGACTGTCCCACTACCCTGCTTAGTTAAGAGTTTTACAAGAATTTGACTAGAGGAGATGATGGTTTAGTAGCAAGTGAGAGGCATTGGTCTGAACATCACTTCTATTCTATCTAGATTATTGAATTACCCCTGTCTGGACCATCCACTTTTGCCCCAGAGATAGATCCCAGCCCTCACAGACTATTGAACAGAAATTTTGAGGGATTTGAAGAAGTTTTGCAATCAATTGCCTTTGGAATTAAGATTACTTCACAACATCTGCAGCAGGATTTTTTTCCCAAGACCGGCAGATTGACTATGTTCTGAGAGAGATATTTTTGTTATGGATGCTGTTGTTTCTGGGAAGCCATCAATCTACCTCGGATGATATATGGTACATTGCAGATTGTGGGGGAAAAAGAAATCAAGTTTGCCCTATGGCATGATTTAACAAAGTTATTTCAAAGCCAAGGGATTGATTTGGTGATAGTGAGCCAAAAAGGAACTAAGACATACTGATTTTTATCTTTGGCACTATTCATCGAATGGGGTTTGTTAAGAAGAATGGAAATTGGGAGAGAAAGAATGTTACAGAGGACAGAGCTATAGATGCTGAGGCCCCCAGACCTTCTGTGAGACATTCATCACCTGAGCCTCCTCAGAGCTCGTCTGTTCCAGATTCTGTTCCAGCTCCTGTGATTCTACCCCTGCTCCTGTTGCTCCTGCTCAGTCTTCTACATCATCTGTAGCTTTTCTGATGACAGTTAGATCACTTAGATTTATTCAAATCTGAGATAAGTGAGCATGAAAAAGACTGAAAGAAGAATTTGATGAAAAGTTTATGAATTTGAAAGAAGCCTTATATTCACTTAGTGATCGTTGCATCGATTGAGTCTACTCTCAGTTCATCTACCAGCTCCTTAAGTGAAGACTTAAAGAATATTTTTGGAGAACTTAAGGATATCTGCGGTGATCAGAGACATATTTGCAACGCGAGCTTCAAGATAAAATTACATCTGCTTGTACTTTTGTTGATTCAAAGATTATGTTAGACTTCAATGTGAAGGAATGAAGCAGATAGTTGATCACTTGAATAGAATTACTAGAAGAAACTTTTGATTTTTTATGTAATCTCTTTTTGATGTAATCAAGTTTACTTTCAATGCCAAGTTTACATTTTCATGTATTTCATTTTGAAGTAATGAGAAAGTTTGATGTTACTTTGTCTATTTCAATTTAAGTATCCTTGAATATTTGAATGATTATCCTCAATTGATAAGTTAAATTAAAGAATTTATTGATATTGAACTTCCTAACCTTTTTGTTGATTACAAAAAAGGGGGAGAGGTATATGTCTCAATCTGGAGAATGGGGAAGAGATAAATTGAATTTCATAAAGAAAATGCTTAAGTTTTGAATTTGAAAAATTTTGAATGAATTATAAAATTAAGGTTCATAGGGGGAGCTACCTCATTGAGGGGGAGCCTTTCCATGAACACAAAAGTTGATTTTGGAATCAAAATTTTTAATTTTATAATGCATATACTCAATGTTTTTGTCATCATCAAAAAGGGGGAGATTGTTGAGAAATTATTGAAACATAATTGCCCCAACTTTATTGATTTTGATGATTTCCAAAAGCCATGAGTATTAAAGAAACAATGAGTTTATTTATCAAAAACCTTGAGCTTATTCAAAATGAAAGGAATGGACTCTCAATGTTTAAAATGAGTTTTGAATCAATTTGAAAAAGAAGTTTCAAGCTCTATATTAAGATTTCAAAAAGGAATTTTTATACATTATAATTCAATCATGAATTCTTGAAACATGTCTTGAATCCATGCTTAATGTCATATTTAATGTATTCAAGTCAATTTATATTTAAATTTATTTGGGACGAATTTTAAAGTCAATCAGAAAATTTTCTGATTTTTGATACGTTCCGAGCCGACTCAAGTTTCGAGTCGACTCCCCCTGATTTTCTCGAGTCGACCCTTGGTTTTCAAGAGTCGACCCCTGATTCTGTGCGAGCCGACTCCTGACTGTGCGAGTCGACTCCGCTCAAACAACAGAAAATGTTTTTTGAGCACTTCTCGAGTCGACTCCCCATTTTCCTCGAGTCGAACTTTCGAGCCGACACTTTTCGCGAGTCGACCCCTAATTTAAAATGTTTCTATTTTTGGTAATCGACTTCGAGCCGACTCCCACAAAGCTCGAGTCGACTCCGCGAAATCTGGGCGCGATTTTTAACGATGACACATCAGCCCCAACGGTAAGATTTTCAAATAACGGCTATTTTTCTTGTCTCTAACGGATATATTTTTGCAGAATCTATAAATAGAGGAGCTCTTTTCAAATCAAAAAAAAGAAAATCAAAAAGAGAGAAAAGAATATCTTTCAAAAGAGGGAAAAACAGAGCTTATTGGAAAAATCTTCTAGCTCAAAATAGAGTGATTCAAAAGGAGTGAAATCAAGAGGAAGTTTCGTCTGCTCCATCTCATCAATCCACAAAGTCAAAAGAAAATCCAAAGCTTTTCAAAGATCAAATCGAAGGATTTTTTCAAAAGGAGAAAAAGCTTCATCTCAACTCCAAAGTCTTCAACGGTCAAGAATCTTGCTGAGGCTGATTCAACACTTCAAGAGGAGTTAAAGAGAAGAAGGAAGAAAGCCAAAGCCACAACCATCTGCAATACTATCAGGCTTTTCTAACCTTTATTTTATACTTCATTTGTATATTTGCTCAAGGGGAGCATTTCATTTAAACACTTTATTTTTTGTTTGCTGATTCAATCAGTGGATTGAATCAGTGGAGGTTATATACCTCGTTGCAAGCCGGAGTGCTTGTGTTGGGTTAGTTGTGAGCCCGTGAAAAACAACGTGTAGGGTTTTGTGCTGGTAAGCCCGAGTTAAAACCAGCTGGGTTCGTTGTGCACCCGGAAAACAACAAGTTTGAGTTGTGAGCTTGGAAAACAACTCGGCTGTAATCTAGAGAGATTATAGTGTGGACCCAAGTGAATCTTGGGAGTGGACGTAGGTGGTTGCACCGAACCACTATAAAATTATCTTGTGTTTGCCGTGCTATATTTTCTCTCTCTATCTCTCTTTATTTGCTTGTGTATTGATTTAGTTAGCCTCTCACTTGCACATCTTGCTAACTAATCAACTAAAGTTAAAAAGTCTTAAATTTTTAAGAACCCAATTCACCCCCCCCCCCCTCTTGGGTTGCCATCTGGGCCAACAGCGTTGACCGCTTAAACCCAATTGATCCATACTGTGTGTGTGATTAGTAGAAGTCTGAGTCAAAGGACCTAGTTCAAGGTCTAATCCACTATGGTTCCTTCAAATGTATACAATCAACACTAAGTGAGGTTCAAGTCCATGTAATACCTCACCTATTGCGCAGTATAAGATGCCCTAAAATTTTTGTTATATTTATTTATTTTTTTAAAACTTTTATGGGAGATTGTTAGAAAAAGTTAAAAAAAAGAGGAACGCCTGTGAGCTTTTCGCTCGCGGACGTACATTGCGCGAGAGCGTTGATGAAAGCCAACGTTCAGAAGTGGCCCAAATAATTCATTTTGTAAGCCATTTCTGACAGTATTTGGGGCTAACGGCTATCAGGCCTTTAAGGCTATTATGGCGAGCCGTTGGAGCTTTTATGGGCCGAGCCTATAAACAGGCTCAAGGATTCAAGATGGAGTAGAATGATTTGGAGTAGCCCTATAAGTTTTTTGATCTCATTTTATTTCTATATTTTATTAATCTTTTCTTAGGCATCTGAAGGTAATCATTGGGTTTGCACCTCAACGCGATCGTGCTCATGGTAGGAGGATCGGATCGAGCCGGGTCGTTGTACCTTGGGGACAGATCGCCAACAACCTGCACGAAGGGACAAAAATTTGATCATTTGGGTAGTGTCTAACACGTCTCGGTCCTGGTTTGATCCATATCTTATTTTGTTTTTTACTTTATTTTGCATTTAAATTCTATAATATATTTCTAGAAATTTCTAGGAAGAGTTTTTGTAAAGATCAAAATATTTTCTAATGGTTAAAATGGGTGCGATCATACCAGCACTAATGCATCGGATCCCATCAGAACTCCGCAATTAAGCATGCTTGGGCTAGAGTCGTACTAGGATGGGTGACCCCTCGGATTCATTAAGAGAATCACGCAACCTTATACAAATTTACTTTATCACTTTATAAGAGCATTCATTAACAGCTTCGTTTCTGCCACATTGAACCTCATTCATGGGATCTCCAATCACAGAGGCTGCTGGTGACCAAATAATGGGCTTAAGCCCCATCTCCCTCGATCTCTAGGACTCCACTCCTAGATAATCCCTTGGTTAATTGATCTACCAAATTCTTCTTAGATTTAACAAATTCCAAATAGATAACATCATTTTTCTTATGTTGTCTTATAGACTTATGACGAAGCTGTATATGGTGATTGATCTTTTTATTGGTACTCTTTGATTTGTCAGTTCAATTGTGGCCTTATTATCACAATGGATTGATATAGCTGGAACTGGCTTAGGTACCAAAGGTAGCTCTGATATTAGATTTTTATCCACTCTGCCTCATTATAGGTGGTATCCAAAGCTATCAACTCGACCTCCATGGTGCTTCTAGAAATGATAGTTTGTCTGGTGGATCCCCAAGCAATAGAAGTACCGCTAAGAAGAAAGAGATATCCGGTGGTTGATTTTAAATCATGAGAATCAGTGGCCCAATTAGCATCATTGTAACCCTCAACCATCTCAGGGTATTCAGTGAACATCAAAGAGAGATTAAGTGTTCCCTTTAAATATCGGAACACTCTTTCTAAGGCTACCCAATGAGATTGATTAGGATTTTGATTATATCAACTAAGCCTTCCTACGGCATAGGCAATATCAGGTCTTATCCTGTTTGCTACATACAAGAGAGATCCTATAATTTGAGAATACTTTAATTGATTAATTGGGTCACCTAAATTTTTCTTTAAGTGAAAGCTAGGATCAAAAGGAGTAGATATTGATTTAAGATTGAAATAACTAAACTTCTTGATTTTATTGGTGCAGTGGTAAATTGCTTGATTTTATTGTTAGAAAAAGTTAAAAAAAAAAAAGAGGAACGCCCACGAGCGTTTCGCTAGCGGACGTACATTGCGCGGGAGCGTTGATAAAAGCCAACGTTCAAAACGGCCCAAACAATTCATTTTGTAAGCTGTTTCTGACATTATTTAGGGCTAACGGCTATCAGGCCTTTAAGGCCATTATGAGCTGAGCCGTTAGAGATTTTATGGGCCAAGCCTATAAATAGGCTCAAGTATTCAAGATGAAGTAGAATGATTTGGAGTCGCCCTATAAGTTTTTTGATCTCATTTTATTTCTATATTTTATTAATCTTTTCTTGGGCATTTGAAGGTAATCATTGGGTTTGCACCTCCACGCGATCGTGCTCTTGGTAGGAGGATCGGATCGAGCCGGGTCATTGTAGGTAGGAGGGTCGGATCGAGCCGGGTCATTGTACCTTGGGGACAGATAGCCAACAACTTGCATGAAGAGGCAAAAATCTGATCCTTCGGCAGTGTCTAACATGCCTCGTCCTGGTTTGATCCATATCTTATTTTATTTTTTTTACTTTATTTTGCATTTAAATTATATAATATATTTCTAGGAATTTCTAGGAAGAGTTTTTGCAAAGATCAAAATATTTTCCAAAAGCTAAGGATCAGAAATTTCTCTTCTTAGTTTGCAATGCCATCTTGTGTTATTATTTGTTTCCCCTGGTCCATAAATTTGTTATTTTTTAAAACCATGACTTTCCGCTTTATTTGTATTTCTATGTAATGTGAAGTTATGAGATCAGTTGTTAAAGAAATATTATTTGAATGAACCAGGGAAGGAATATGGATATTTAGATAGTAAATCAAGATTGGCATCTATGATTGTATGTTGCATACAACTTCAATAAGTTGTTAGCTGAAATGAAATTATTTTTCAGCATAGTTGTTTTTTGTTGAATGGATTTATTGTTTTCCTTCTTATAATTTCCTTTTGAATTTGTCTTGTATTTTTTAAAGTCATTTACTCTTGAACATTATTTTCTTTTGAATATTCAAAAGTTATTGTTTTCTAATTCTATTACATTCTCTAGAAAAAAGGATAGAAAGCCTAGAATTCTGAACTTAATGCAGCAGATTCATTATTGTGACAATGAAAGTTGAGGACATCCACTTTAAAATGGGATCTAAGATACAAGTTCCTAATGTTGCATTATGAATTGTATACAATATTTTGTATGTCTTCATGTATCACATTCATTATCAATGGAAATGATGTTTAACTGGCTAAAGGCCTACGTAAGCATACATGTTGACCATTGCTTCTCATTAGTGGAATTGCTTGCATTATCACATGCATCCAGTGCTAACTATTTAATTTACATGATACTGATACACATGATTTTCTTTAGATGCCCAAGAAAAGATTAATAAATATAGAAATAAAATGAGATCAAAAAACTTATATAGGGCTACTCCAAATCATTCTACTTCATCTTGAATCCTTGAGCTTATTTATAGGCTCGGTCTATAAAAGCTCCAACGGCTCAGCCCATAATGGCCTTAAAGGCCTGATAGCCGTTAGCCCCAAATAATATCAAAAATGGCTTACAAAATGAATTGTTTGGGCCTTTTCTGAACGTTGGCTTTTATCAACGCTCCCGCGCAATGTGCTTAGAAAAAGTTTAAAAAAAAAGAGGAATGCCCGTGAGCGTTTCGCTCGCGGACGTACGTTGCACGGGAGCATTGATGAAAGCCAACGTTTAGAAACGGTCCAAACAATTCATTTTGTAAGCCATTTCTGATATTATTTGGGGCTAACTGCTATCAGGCCTTTAAGGCCATTATGGGCCGAGCCGTTGGAGCTTTTATGGACCAAGCCTATAAATGGCTAGAATGATTTGGAGTAGCCCTATAAGTTTTTTGATCTCATTTTCATTTTATATTTTATTAATCTTTTTTTGAGCATTTGAAGGTAATAATTAGGTTTGCACCTCCATGCGATCGTGCCCGTGGTAGGAGGATCGGATCGAGCTGGATCGTTGTACCTTAGGGACAGATTGCCAACAACCTACCTGCACAAAGGGACGAAATCTGATCCTTAGGGCAGTGTCTAACATGCCTCGGTCCTGGTTTGATCCATATCTTATTTTATTTTTTTTACTTTATTTTGCATTTAAATTCTATAATATATTTCTAGCAATTTCTAGGAAGAGTTTTTACAAAGATCAAAATATTTTCCAACAGCTAAGGATCAGAAATTTCTCTTCTTAGTTTGCAATGCCATCTTGTGTTATTATTTGTTTCCCCTGGTCCATAAATTTGTTATATTTTAAAACCATGACTTTCTGCTTTATTTGTATTTCTATGTAATGTGAAGTTATGAGATCAGTTGTTAAAGAAATATTATTTGAATGAACCAGGGAAGGAATATGGATGTTTAGATAGTAAATCAAGATTAGCATCTATGATTGTATGTTGCATACAACTTCAATCAGTTGTTAGCTGAAATGAGATTATTTTTCAGGAATAGTTATTTTTTGTTGAATGGATTTATTGTTTTCCTTCTTATAATTTTCTTTTGAATTTGTCTTGTATTTTTTAAAGTCATTTACTCTTGAACACTATTTTCTTTTGAATATTCAAAAGTTATTGTTTGCTAATTCTATTACATTCTCTATAAAAAAGGATAGAAAGCCTAAAATTCTGAACTTAATACAGCAGGTTCATTATTGTGACAATGAAAGTTAAGGACATCCACTTTAAAATGAGATCCAAGATACAAGTTCCTAATGTTGCATTATGAATTGTATACAATATTTTGTATGTCTTCATGTATCACATTCATTATCAATGGAAATGATGTTTGACTGGCTAAAGGCCTGCATAAGCATACATGTTGACCATTGCTTCTCATTAGTGGAATTGCTTGCATTATCACATGCATCCAGTGCTAACTATTTAATTTACATGATACTGATACACATGATTTTTTTCACCACTTAAGATTAGCTTTGATTTACTTCAATGTGACAATGTCTTATCCGTTGTCAATATATCTCCTTGTTGTATTGTTTGTTGCTAGACAAAAGTGACAGCATTGGGCAAATACTTATTACTTACCTACTATTATGAATCTTTTATGTTACCAAATGGTAAAGAATGGTGATCCAGGTAATGAGAGGTCGAGATAATATAATGACCTCTTTAATCTATGGAACAAGTTATTAAACTCTTAATATGGCAATTATATTTTCACTTGTCATTGTTGGTTATTATTGATTTTACGTAGGGTATTTTTGTGTATCAATGTATGTAATATGAGTCACAATTATTTTTATACTACAATAGATGGGACAAAACCCATTCCCTATATTATCTCATATTGCCTATAGCAATTTCACTTTGTTTTGCCTTGATGCCATTCCCAATTTGAATGCCACTTTTGGTGAAGTGTGGATATCTATTTGGTAACTCACAACTTTGCATTTGCTCAACCTAATGAAACAATAATATAATACAGGTGTTCCTTATAAGAATCACTCTCTCATATTAGCACGTGATATTTCATATTCATGAAACTGTTGTGAACACCATAAAAGTTTAATTGCTTTGCAGTGTCCTTTTGTTCTAATAAATTGCAATTCATTGAATGTTTTAAGCTTATGTTGTTTTTTAGTTAAAACAATATGATTTTGACAGAGATATGGTATAAAAGTGTGACTAAAATCACTCAAAGTAAGAAGCTTATTTTATCTTCGGACATCAGAAGCGAGCATATATTTACATTCTTACATAAATGCAAAAGTCTTCTTATTCCAGATAAGTGTTTTCTGTTATAGTGGCCATCGAGAGATTACACCATATTTTATCTTGTTTTAGTTTGGAAGTTGTGATCTCTTTTAGTTATATTTTTCTGTATAGCTTTATCTTGAATATCAAGCATTGCCAAGCCATATGCGGCTTCGTCATAAGTATATCAGACAAATAAAAAAAAATTATCTCTTTGGAATTTGCCAAGAAGAATTTGGCAGATTAATTAACCAAGGAGTTATATAGGAGTGGAGTCCTAGATTCATCGAGGGGGACGTGGCTTAAGCCCTTTATTTGGTCGCCAGCAGTGGATACCCAACCTCTGTGATTGGAGATCCCATGAATGAGGTTCAATGTTGTAGAAACGAAGCTGATTGAGTGATCATGTTAGAGCATAAATTTTTGAAAAAATTTTCATCCCATCCCTATGTGAGTGCTCTTATAAAGTGACAAAGTAAATTTGTGTAAGGTTGAGTCATACTCTTAATGGATCCAAGGTAGGTTATCTGTAGGGTATTATCACAAATACCCTTGGAGGATTCACCTATATGAGAATCGTCATATTAGGCCGTGACTAAAGGTTTGGGCTAACCTTAAAGAATTCTCATGAAAAATTAAGGTACTAAGCGCAAGGCCTTTAATATGCGCTGACCGCTTAAACCCAATTGATCCATACTATGTGTGTGATTAGTAGAAGTCTGAGTCAAAGGACCTAGTTCAAGGTCTAATCTACTACGGTTTCTTCAGATGTATATAATCAACACTAAGTGAGGTTCAAGTCCACAGGACAGCTCACCTATTGCGCAGTATAAGATGCCCTAAAATTTTTGTTATATTTATTTATTTATTTATTTTAAACTTTTGTGGGAGATTATTAGAAAAAGTTTTAAAAAAAAGGAACGCCCACAAGCATTTCGCTCACGGACGTACGTTGCACGGGAGCGTTGATGAAAGCCAACATTCAGAAACAGCCCAAACAATTCATTTTGTAAGCCGTTTCTGACATTATTTGGGGCTAACGGCTATCAGGCCTTTAAGGCCATTATAGGCAGAGCCATTGGAGCTTTTATGGGCGGAGCCTATAAATAGGCTCTATGATTCAAGATGGAGTAGAATGATTTAGAGTAGCCCTATAAGTTTTTTTATCTCGTTTTATTTTTATATTTTATTAATCTTTTCTTGGGCATTTGAAGGTAATCATTGGGTTTGCACCTCCATGCAATCGTGCTCGTGGTAGGAGGATCGGATCGAGCCGAGTCATTGTACCTTAGGGATAGATCGCCAACAACCTGCACGAAGGAGCAAAAATCTGATCCTTAGGGCAGTGTCTAACACGCCTCGGTCCTGGTTTGATCCATATCTTATTTTATTTTTTTACTTTATTTTACATTTAAATTTTATAATATATTCCTAGCAATTTCTATGAAGAGTTTTTGCAAAGATCAAAATATTTTTAAACACAAATATTTTTATTATATTTATTTATTTTTTTTTAAACTTTTGTGGGAGATTGTTAGAAAAAAGTTAAAAGAAAAAAAGAGGAGACGTACATTGCGCAAGAGCGTTGATGAAAGCCAACGTTCAGAAACGGCCCAAACAATTCATTTTGTAAGCCGTTTCTGACATTATTTGGGGCTAATGGCTATCAGGCCTTTAAGGCCATTATGGGCCGAGCCGTTGGAGCTTTTATGGGCCGAGCCTATAAATAGGCTCAAGGATTCAAGATGGAGTAGAATGATTTGGAGTAGCCCTATAAGTTTTTTTATCTCATTTTATTTTTATATTTTATTAATCTTTTCTTGGGCATCTGAAGGTAATCATTGGGTTTGCACCTTCGCTTGATCGTTGGGTTTACACCTTCGCGTGATCGTGCTCGTGGTAGAAGGATCGGATCGAGCCGGGTTATTGTACCTTAGGGACAGATCGCCAATAACCTGCACAAAGGGACGAAAATCTGATCCTTAGAGCAGTGTCTAACACGCCTCGGTCCTGGTTTGATCCATATCTTATTTTATTTTTTTACTTTATTTTGTATTTAAATTTTATAATATATTTCTAGCAATATCTAAGAAGAGTTTTTGCAAAGATCAAAATATTTTCCAACGGAGAATGACTTCAATTAGGGAAGCCTCGTTTGCCACTAATCACTTCCTATGCATTTTATTAAACAATTAACATGCATCTTCCTCTCTAATGCGCTCTTCTAACGTCTTAAATCTTCTTCCATGGTTGGCTAACTTGAAGACTATTGCAAGTGGACCGAGCTTCTAAGTGCCGCATGAATGCTTGAAGGGATGCAAGCCCATGATACTCAGTACTCGTGGAATTTCAACACTAATCTCTAGCGACAAAACATGAAAGGTCTGCATTAGTGGTCAGGCAATAAACAAAATAATTGCCAAGTGTATGATCTTCTATAATATTTTATATATTACTTATTTTATAACATTTAAAACTATAATATTTCTAAAATGAATTGATAAAGAATATTTATTTTACGTAGACATAAGGTTTTCTTTTATTTATTTCATTTATTCTCGTATATTATGGGTTGTAAAACTTTTCAACCCCAATACTCGTTTAGACTTAGAGGTCATGTTTTGTGTTTTAGGTTGTTCTTTATTATTGTTCAGAATGTCATGCGAACTACTCTCATCTAGTTATATGTGTTGCCTGCCCATGATTGTGTGGTATTAGGGTTGTAAGTAAGTCAGGCCAGAATTTGATCTGATCAACCAAGAAGCATGGGTGTATATTGCTGAATCAATGGAGGCAAAACTTCGTATCGGTGGTGAATGGATCCTATCTTCCTTTTTAAAATCAATGCAGGTGATTCTCGATGTCATTTCTAGACACCATCATAAATTTACTTTTTTAAAAATAAGCTTACTTTTTTGATAAATTTATTCTTCTTTATTTACACTAATAAATCAATGCATGTGATTCTCGATGTAATTTCTAGACACCATCATAAATCAGCAAAATACCCTCATCTTAAATTTTCTCCAAAAAGGTCTTTGCGCAGTGAATCTAAAGTTTTGGAATCTTCAAGGAAAAAAAAAATCTCTTTAAGGTCAATGTATACATCAGCTATAGTTGTGAAACCCTCTCTTTAGTCTACTCTAAATTATATACATACTTTTGATCATAAGTGGCTTGTTGTCAAATCTTCTCATCTCATTGCTATGTTGCTCGATCCTTTTCCTCATTTGTTAATGATTAGAAAAAAAGTTTTCAATCTTCATTTTTAAAAAAATTTATCCGCCTATCATAAATGAGTTATTCTACGTAGACATAAGGTTTCCTTTTTTGCTTTCTTTGATTCCCGTATATTATGGGTTGTAAAACTTTTCAACCCCAATACTCATCTTAAGTACTTAGAGGTCATGTTTTCTAATTTAGGTTGTTCTTTATTATTGGTCAGAATGTCATGCGAACTGCTCACATCTAATTATGTGTTGCCTGCTCATGATTGTGTGGTGTTAGGGTTTCAAGTAAGTCGGACCAGAATTTGATCTAATCCACCAAGAAGCACGGATGTATATTGCTGAATCAATGCAAGAAAGACTTCATATAGATAGTGATCAGATCCTATCTCCCTTTTTAGAATCAATGCAAGTGATTCTCGATGTCATTTCTAGATACCATCATAAATTTACTTTTTTGATTATGATGGGGCCAGTTAACAAGCCATAGTGGCAGTTTATTCAGGAACTGATCACGATCTTCGAGAGCCTGGGCCATCCGACTCGGTTGCAACGCCCCCTACTTCCCTCCCGATAAACCAAGGAATTCCCCTGTAAATCGGCACCACAAACAATGGGACGGGAGAGCTGCGAATCTCAGCAAGAATAAAAAAAGGAAGGAGGCCATAAGGAGGGGGGAGGACCATCCAGCTTTTCCGCTCTAAAAGAGCTGCCCTCAAAGGACGATACCTGATGGCAGAGAAGAAGAGGACCCTCTCCTCTTTCTTCTCTCTTTGATTCCTCCTCTCCTCCTGGTTCCCTTCAAACTAGTCCTAGCACAGAGGAGCCGCGATGCCCTGGTTCCCTTCAAATTAGTCCTAGCACAGAGGAGCCACGATGCCGCCCAAGCTTGATCCATCACAAGTTGTCGATGTCTACGCCCGCGTCACCGGTGGCGAAGTCAGAGCGGCGAGTTCCCTCGCCCTTAAAATCGGTCCCCTTGGTCTCTCCCTCAAGAAGACCGGTGAGGACATCGCCAAAGAGATGACCAAGGATTGGAAGGATCTCCACGTTACGGTCAAACTCACAGTCCAGAACCGCCAGGCCAAGGTGTGGTTGTGCCCTCCGCCGCCGCCCTGGTGATTAAGGCCCTCAAGGAACTGGAGCGTGATCACAAGAAGACCAAGAATATCAAGTACAACGGCAACATCTCACTCGACGATGTGATCAAGATCGCAAGGGTGATGCGTCCGAGATCCATGGCCAAGGATCTCGCCAGCACCGTCAAGGAGATCGTCAGAACTTGCGTCTCCGTCGACTGCATCATCGACGACAAAGACCCCAAGGATTTGCAACGTCAAGTCTCTCTTCTCAATCCATTACCACTCTCAGCCAAAATCGAAGCACACTAAGGCCGAACTAAAGAATTCTCTTTGGCCAAAGAACCCTAGCGGAGAAAGAAGAGAAGAAGTCGCCATTGCTATGGCCCGATATGACCGAGCCATCACCGTCTTCTCCCCCGACGGCCACCTTTTCCAGGTGGAGTACGCCCTCGAGGCTGTCCGCAAGGGCAACGCAACCGTCGGCGTCTGCGGCACCGAAACCATCGTCCTCGGCGTCGAGAAGAAGGCCATCCCCAAGCTCCAAGACTCTAGAACAGTGAGGAAGATTGTGAGCCTGGACAACTACATCGGGTGGGCCTGTGCCGGGCTCAAGGCCGACGCTCGGATCCTCATCAACCGGGCCCGCATCGAATGCCAGAGCTACCGCCTCACGGTGAAGGATCCCGTCACCGTCAATTACATCGCCCGCTACATCGCCGAGCTCCAGCAGAAGTACACCCAGATCGGCGGCGTAAGGCCCTTCGGCCTCTCGACCCTCATCATCGGCTTCAGTCCCTACACATGGGTGCCTGCACTCTACCAGACGGATCCCTCGGGGACCTTTTTGGCCTAGAAAGCTTATGCCACCGGGAGGAACGCTGACTCCACGAGGGAGTTCTTGGAGAAGAATTACTCTGATCGCCACAGTAGCGACCACCACTACTCTGATCGGACAACGAAATAGGAGGCTACGCAACTATATCCAACTATGCATGAAGGGAAGATCTCTCTCTCTCTCTCTCTGAAACGTTACTTGATTACAAAACTCCTGTTCTACAGACCACTGACTTGAGCGTCAGAGGTCCCCGCCGGAGCTACCGGCCCAAGATTTTTTGCAGGCTTTCAGAGGAAGAATGCAACCTCTTCGCGTTCCTGAAGGCCCATGGTGACCTCAGTTCACCCAACGCTCATCACAAGTGATTTGGCAGCAACAGATTGGCGCGCCAGGTAGGGAGGGTCAGCGATACTGGTTTGCAGATCTCATCCCTTTTTCATCAAAATGGTGGATCGTAAAGATGGTGATGACAAGAACCTGGAAAGCTTTCACCAGTTATGCTAGGGGGCACCTTCAACGAGCTGAGCAAAAGCTTCGGAGGCAACATCTCATGACCACGCAACAGCGAGCAAAAGCTTGCACTCGCTTTGTGGTCACTGCCCAGGCCAACCATCCTTCATCCTGTCGAGAATCTCCCCAGCCAGAGGTCCACCATCATCAAACCCATCAGCGACTTAAAGCCCAGAAAGCCATCACTTGCCGCCCAAGCAGCCTTCTCTCCTACGGACGGCGACACAGAGGAAGGCCCAAGTAAGGGCAGCGGTACCTACACTCCAACCAACTTGATTCCCTGGGGGCACTACCAGCGAGCGGAAGTACTCAAGTCCGCAGAAGGAAAATAGGGGTGCCGCAAGAGCTAAGTACACTGCACTTGACTATTTCTTTCATTGATACTTAAAAATGTAATGTAGGAAAGACCAACTCTGCATCAGCATTCAAGACCAACCTCGCGTTAGCGTCTCAAAGCCCGATATACCATCGGCACTCTAGCCCGAGGCCAGCTCAGCACTAAAGACCGGCTCCGCATCGGTACCTAAAGCCCGATGTACCATCGGCACTCAAGCCTGACTCCGGTTAGCACCCAAAGCCCGATGTACCATAGGCACTCAAGCCCGACTCGGTCGGCACCCAAAGCTCGATGTACCATCGGCACTCAAACCCGACTCGGTTGGCATTCAAAGCCCGATGTACCATCGGCACTCAAGCCCGACTCCAGTCGGCAACCAAAGCCTGATGTACCATCGGTACTCAAGGCCGAGTCTCCCCTCGGCACCAGAAGCCCGACTTCACGTCGGCACTTGAAGACCGGCTCCGCATTGGCAATTAAGCTCGGCTCCGCGTCGGTACCAAAGACCGGCTCCACGTCGGCACTCCAAGCCCAAGTCTCCCCTCAGCACCAGAAGCTCGACTTCACATCGGCACTTGAAGACCGGCTCCGCGTCGGCAATTAAGCCCAGCTCTGCGTCGGCACCAAAGACCGGCTCTGCGTCGGCACTCTAAGCCCGAGTATCCCCTCGCACCGAAAGCCCGACTTCACGTCGGTACTTGAAGACTGACTCCGCGTCGGCACTTAACCCAACTCAGCGTCGACATTGGAAGCCCAACTCAGCATCGGCACTGAAAGCCCAACTTCACGTCGGTACTTGAAGACCAACTCCACGTCGGCACTTAACCCGACTCAGCGTCGACAATGGAAACCCGATTTAGCATCGGCACCGAAAGCTCGACTTCACGTCGGTACTTAAAGACCGACTCCGCATCGGCACTTAACCCGACTCAGCATCGGCAATGGAAGCCCAACTCAGCGCCGGCACCAAAAGCCCGACTTCATGTCAGTACTTGAAGACCAACTCCGCGTCGGCACTTAACCCGACTCAGCGTCGGCAACGGAAGCCCGACTCAGCGTCGGCACCGAAAGCCTGACTTCGCGTCGGTACTTGAAGACCGACTCCGCATCAGCACTTAACCCACTCAGCGTCGACAACGGAAACCCGACTCAGCGTCGGCACCGAAAGCCCGACTTCACATCGGTACTTGAAGACCGACTCCGCATCGGCACTTAACCCGACTCAGTGTCAGCAATGGAAACCCGACTCAGCGTCGGCACCGAAAGCCCAACTTCATGTTGGTACTTGAAGACCGACTCCGCATCGGCACTTAACCCGACTTAGCGTCGGCAACGAAAGCCCGACTCAGCACCGACACCGAAAGCCCGACTTCACATCGGTACTTGAAGACCGACTCCGCGTCGGTACTTAACCCGACTCAGCTTTGGCAACGGAAGCCCGACTCAGCGTCGGCACCGAAAGCCCGACTCAGCGTCGGCACCGAAAGCCCGACTTCATGTCAGTACTTGAAGACCGACTCCGCATCGGCACTTAACCCGACTCAGCATCGGCAATGGAAGCCCGACTCAGCATCGGCACCGAAAGCCCAACTTCACGTCGGTACTTGAACACTGACTCCGTGTCGGCACTTAACCTGACTCAGCATCGGCAACGAAAGCCCAACTCAGCGCCGGCACCGAAAGCCCGACTTCACATTGGTACTTGAAGACCGACTCCGTGTCGGCACTTAACCCGACTCAGCGTCAGCAACAGAAGCCTGACTCAGCATCGGCACTGAAAGCCCGACTTCACGTCAGTACTTGAAGACCGACTCCGCGTCGGCACTTAACCCGACTCAGCGTCGCAACGGAAGCCCGACTAGCATCGGCACCGAAAGCCTGACTTCACGTCGATACTTGAAGACCGACTCCGTATCGGCACTTAACCCAACTCAGTGTCGACAACGGAAACCTGACTCAGCGTCGGCACCGAAAGCCGACTTCACATCGATACTTGAAGACCGACTCCACGTCGGCACTTAACCCGACTCAGCATCGGCAATGGAAGCCCGACTCAGCACCGGCATCGAAAGCCCGACTTCACGTCGGTACTTGAAGACCGACTCCGCGTCGACACTTAACCCGACTCAGCGTCGACATCGGAAGCTCAACTCCGCGTTGGCACTTAGCCCGACTCAGCATCGGCACCGGAAGCCCGACTTTACGTCAGCACTTGAAGACCGACTCCATGTCGGCACTTAGCCCGACTTCGCGTTGGCACCAAAGCCCAACTTCGCGTCGAGTCAAGAAGCCCCAAGACAACTCATAGCTGGGAGAAGCCAACTCCCCAGCTCACAGTTGACAAGCACTCACCTCTAAATCTTATGACAAAAGATGACCCAAAGTCAACTCACAGTTAGAAGAAATCGACTCTCCAACTTACAGTTGATGGGCATCCGCTTCCGGGCTCCGCATCGGGAGAAGACTGCTAGCTGCCAGTCAAGGGAAGCATGAAGATGTCTACACAACGCACTGCAAAGAGAGGAAGAAGTTGGCCCCGCCTTGACATCATTCTATCCTGCTTCTCAGCGGTACCTCCGCTCAGCCACCTCGGCCTCGACCTCAGCCTTAATGGCATTATAGTAGCCTCGTTGGCTCCATCAACCTTAACGGCATTATAGCAGCCTTAGCGGCTCTGCCTCTCAAACCTCAGCAGCATTAGTGCAGCTCCATCAGCATACGATACTTTGAGTGGCAGGCAACTTACTCTCAAAACTGTCTAAAATTCTACACTTCTTGAGTATGTATATCCTGCATTACCCAAGCTCAAAAAGTGTGGGAGGCATCTGATGGGGCCAGTTAACAAGCCATAGCGGCAGTTTATTCAGGAACTGACCACGATCTTCGAGAGCCTAGGCCACCCGACTTGGTTGCAACGCCCCTACTTCCCTCCCGATAAACCAGGGAATTCCCCTGTAAATCGGCACCACAAACAATGGGATGGGAGAGCTGGCGAATCTCAGCAAGAATAAAAAAAGGAAGGAGGCCATAAGGAGGGCGGAGGACCATCCAGCTTTTCCGCTCTAAAAGAGCTGCCCTCAAAGGACGATACCTGATGGCAGAGAAGAAGAGGACCCTCTCCTCTTTCTTCTCTCTTTGATTCCTCCTCTCCTCCTGGTTCCCTTCAAACTAGTCCTAGCACAGAGGAGCCGCGATGCCCTGGTTCCCTTCAAATTAGTCCTAGCACAGAGGAGCCGTGATGCCACCCAAGCTTGATCCGTCACAAGTCGTCGACGTCTACACCCGCGTCACCGGCGGCGAAGTCGGAGCGGCGAGTTCCCTCGCCCTTAAAATCGGTCCCCTCGGTCTCTCCCTCAAGAAGACCGGTGAGGACATCGCCAAGGAGACGACCAAGGATTGGAAGGATCTCCACGTTACAGTCAAACTCACAGTCCAGAACCGCCAGGCCAAGGTGTCGGTTGTGCCCTCCGCCGCCGCCCTGGTGATTAAGGCCTCAAGGAACTGGAGCGTGATCGCAAGAAGACCAAGAATATCAAGTACAATGGCAACATCTCGCTCGACGACGTGATCGAGATCGCAAGGGTGATGCGTCCGAGATCCATGGCCAATGATCTCGCCGGCACCATCAAGGAGATCGTCAGAACTTGCGTCTCCGTCGGTTGCATGCAAAGACCCCAAGGATTTGCAACGCCAAGTCTCTCTTCTCAATCCATCGCCACTCTCAGCCAAAATCGAAGCACACTAAGGCCGAACTAAAGAATTCTCTTTGGCCAAAGAACCCCAGCGGAGAAAGAAGAGAAGAAGTCACCATTGCTATGGCCCGATACGACCGAGCCATCACCGTCTTCTCCCTCGACGGCCACCTTTTCCAGGTGGAGTATGCCCTCGAGGCCGTCCGCAAGGGCAACGCAGCCGTCGGCATCCGCGGCACCGAAACCATCGCCCTCGGCATCGAGAAGAAGGCCATCCCCAAGCTCTAAGACTCTAGAACAGTGAGGAAGATCGTGAGCCTGGACAACTACATCGGGTGGGCCTGCGCCGGGCTCAAGGCCGACGCTTGGATCCTCATCAACCGGGCCCGCATCGAATGCCAGAGCCACCGCCTCACGGTGAAGGATCCCGTCACCATCAATTACATCGCCCGCTACATCGCCAGGCTCTAGCAGAAGTAAACCCAGATCGGCGGTGTAAGGCCCTTCGGCCTCTCGACCCTCATCATCGGCTTCAGTCCCTACACAGGGTTGCCTGCGCTCTACCAGACGGATCCCTCGGGGACCTTTCGGCCTGGAAAGCTTATGCCACCGGGAGGAACGCTGACTCCACGAGGGAGTTCTTGGAGAAGAATTACTCTGATCGCCACAGTAGCGACCACCACTACTCTGATCGGATAGCGAAATAGGAGGCTACGTGACTATATCCAACTATGCATGAAGGGAAGATCTCTCTCTCTCTTTGAAACGTTACTTGATTACAAAACTCCTATTCTACAGACCATTGACTTGAGCGTCGGAGGGTCCCCGCCAGAGCTACCGGCCCAGAATTTTTTGCAGGCTTTCAGAGGAAGAAGGCGACCTCTTCGCGTTCCTGAAGGCCCATGGAACCTCAGTTCATCCAATGCTCATCACAAGTGATTTGGTAGCAAAGATTATAATCTTACTTTTTTTGATAAATTTATTCTTCTTCTTTTACACTAATAAATATAATCGTTATAAAATGAAAATTATTAATACATGAATATCTACAAAAAAAAATGATATAAATAATTTTGATTAATAGGAACACGATTCATCAGCATCCATCAAATTGTAAGATCTTTTCTTATTTAACATGGAAAGGGGGTGGACGGTGATCATACCGGAAGAGACTGGACCCCTAACTCTGGACCCAGAGAGGCAAAAAGGAGCGCGCCCGCCAACTTCCCCGTGTATAACTACCACGACGGTGAACGATCTCCTCCTCTTCAACCTTGAACATCCCGTCCTCCTCCTCCTCCGCCGTGGCGCGGCCATGAACTCCAACTACAACATCATGCCCGTCCCATTCATTCCGCCGCCCATCGTCCAATTCATTCCAGCGGACCCAATCTTCACCGACCGCTACGGCAAGCAGATGGTCTACAATGTCTTCTACCTCGGCCGCCACATCAACACCACCGTCACCCGCGACCCCGTCGTCCTCCACGAATGGATCTTCAACGTCCGCCGCAACATCCATCGCATCGCCTCCCACGTCGTCGGCCTTGCAGTCCTGACGCCCCCCCGCAGCATGAGCTTCGCCCGCAGGCCCGCCATCATCGAGCTCTGCATCGGCCAAAACTGCATCATCTTCCAGGTCCGCCGGGCTCCCAGAATCCCCTCCACTCTTTACGACTTCCTTTCGGATCCCAACTTCACCTTTGTTGGCTTTAATATGGCGTTCATTCGCCAGAGGCTCCACAGAAACTGGGGATTTGTGTACGAAACGCGGAGGATATCAAAATATTGGCACGGTGGCCGACGGGGATAAGGCTTAGGGAGCCATCTCGGTTCTTGATTGCGAGGTTCTTGGGCTCGACTTCCGTAGTGAGGTGGCCGTATGAGGTCGGCAGGAGTGCATGGCATCAGCAGGAGCTCAGCCCGGAACAGGTAACATATGCTTGTGCCAAAGTCTACCTTCTATGCGAGCTTGGCGTCAGGATCTTGAATACCGACGTCTAGGGATTGTTTGGATTCTTTCCAGTTAGTAGTAAAGTTGTGATGTTGATTGATGTGGCTATCTGTGTGGTGAGAAAAGATTCTGTTATGAAGACTCGCGACTCTGTAGGCAGGTCAAGAACTTGGTCGATCGTCGACCATAGCATGGAGATATATATGCTTTGCTTTGGTACTTAATTTCTTGATTGATTGATTAGTGAAAACTACGTTCTTCTAGTGCTCTTTACATACAGGTTTCTTCTATGGATGCTTATGATATGGAAATTTTTAGTCCAACAGAATTAAATCATTTCTTGGGTGGTGAGTGAGGATTATATATAGCACGAGAGGGGCTTTTCTTGTTTAATATCTATTCCTTTTCTATGGATGCTTGTGATGCGGAAGTTGTGCATGCTTCTGGGTAGGTTGATGCTAAGTTTAATCTTGGATTGTTTAGAAGCTTCTCTCATGTTTAGATGCTTTCTTGAAATTGAATGCGTTTTTAGAAAAGTATAATCTAAATCAAACCTTATTTTAGAATGCTTTCTCATGTTTGAAAATTTAACGTTCAATAAGATATTCTAATTTATTCAAGATTAAGTACATTCTTATTTTAAAATTTAAAATAGAATTGGATTGGATCATATTTATATCTGAGATAAAATTTAATTATTATTTATAATTAAATCTTGTAATTAATAATCAAATATATATATTCATAAAAAAAATTTTAAAAAATTAACACAATGCTTCTGTTTGAATTATTGATTGACCTTAAATTAAGAACTCCTTATAGCATTTTATTGATAAAATATACTATCAGAGTACCAGTAATAATTTTATCGATACTTGTTTTATTGCGGACTGAAGGATGATTCACTCTCTAGCCGTATGTGGCGGCACAGATTATTTCAAGATGGCAGATCAATTTGTTATAACTCTTAGTTGTTAATTTTGCCACCCATAATCACTTGCACAGGTGACTTGATTGCTGATGCTGTTCTTTATGCAAGAATTTGTTGCAAGGGTGCCATTGGTTATGCTACGTGGTTGATCAGCTATCATGCAAGGAAGAATACCAAACTGTTCACGAAGCTAATTTCTAATTTTTAGTGTGTTGTTAACTCCCCTTAAAAACAGAGATGTTTCATTTTATCAATCGGGAATAAGGTCAAAGAAATATTAGCCAATGTGTGAGCCTAGGATGATGGGTAGGGATGACTTTATCCTGACCTGACCTGATGAGACCCACCTGGACCTGCCTCAGTCGAAAATGGGACCATCAAGCTTTAACTAAGTTCACAAAAACAAAAAAGAAGTTGAAATCACGATGGATCCCCAAACATACTCTTAACCCATCTTAAATTTAGACAAAAGCTACAATAATGAGAGAGAGAGAGAGAGAGAGGAGGCCCATAATTAAAGCACACTTTGATTGCGTTCTGGTTAGGAGAGGCATAGGACAATTGGAAAGGATCGGAGATTGGGGCTAAACTTATTATCCAGCTGGGCATTAGAATAGAATAAGATGGAAAATAAAAGGATGGAGACAGATGAGCAGAAATCCATCCAATCTACTACATTGTCATTCTTAATGATAGTTTGCTCTAATTAGGATGAAGATATTGCGTGTATTTGTTGCTCAATTTAGCTTAGCTTATACAATCATGTTGCAGTAATGTAAGTAGGGGTGGGCAAGAGCTGAACTAAGGTCGGACTGGACAAAGGAAAAGATGAACGACCCGAGGTATCGAGCCAGGCCTGGCCTGGCCTGAAGTTGGGCCACGTATTGTCGGCTAAGGCCTGGACCAGGTTGAGACCAGACCAAGGAAAAAAAATGGCCCAACCATCGGCCGAGCTCGCCCGACCCGTCCCGAAGAGGACCAACTATGTTGGCGTGGCCCCCGATCGATGGGAGTATTACAAAGTGCTGATGCCCAGCTTGGTCCGGTCTCATTTACAAAGCATATCGCTCTAACTAGAGCGTTGACGATTCATCGCCCCACCCCAGCCCCTTCGTCGCAAATTTAAGTCAAACTACCCATGTTTTTGATTGATGGCTGAGCTCTTTAGATTAACATTTATATGAATCTTCTAGCATGTTTTTGTTCTACTAAACTGCTTATATTTCAACGAGAGAGCGAAGAATGATAAAATGGACGAATGCATCGGAGTTCTTGTATTAGCCATTGAGAAATTAGGATACGGGAAAAGGCGAGAGAGGTCGAAAAAAAAAAATGCTTAACGTGAGGGGGAAGAGATTGGAATTTTAATAACTACTTGGCATTATTTTCATCAATAGATTGGATGAGGAGGAGAAGATGATGTGATGAAAAACTCTGTCCCTAATTTGGACGGTGCGCATAATTTGGGCCATATATATAAAGAAATAAAAGAGTGCAAATCTTAGCAAATGTTTATTCCACCTCATCAATATCTAAGGAGAAAGTATTTACTCTCTGTTTGGAAGAAAGAAGCAATTTTTAGGTTAAAAAAAAAAGGTAAAGATAAAGTTGAAACCATTCCGTTGAACTTCGACTCATCTCCTCTTTTTCCTCTCCACTTATCATCAGACTATCGGATATTAACTAATATCTCGACAATACCTATTGATGACGCTAAATCACCGGCCTCGAGCGTGCGGTCGCCTCCTCCAGCGAGCTCCTCGCGCCTGCAAGCAGTCCCGGGGACCGAAAATTCCGGCGAGGACCATCCGACGCTCAAGTCAGTGGTCTGGGCATCAGCCGTGAGCTTGAGGAAGCTCGAAAGAGAAAGAGAGAGATGGCTCCGAGAGAGATCTCTCGTTGTGAGCGTTTGGGAGCATTAGGAGTGTGTTACCTGGTCGGGAGTCCCTCTTACCCATCTTATAGACGCTTAAGAATTTGTCTGGCTTGAGTGGTTGAGGCCTTGTAATGATGACCTTGATGGGTAAAGTGTCAGAGCTGACGTCTGTGAGGCATGGGGTTCAACCACTTTGTCAGAGTATTAAGGTGATGACAGTAATGGCAGAGCTTGCTTCCTTCTTTGATATGTCAAGACTGTAGGTCAAGTCCCATCAAGGTCGGTGGCTGCAGCTGGTTGGTGGGTCCTGTTCCACTAGAGAAGGGAAAGCAGGGGCCGTCCTCCTCGGCTGGGAGGTGCCGGGGCCGCCTGGCTTGGACAGGCCGACGCCGGCTAGGAAGGTGCCGGGACCGCCTGGCTTGGACGGGCCGGGGCCGGCTGGAAGGTGCCGGGACCGGCTAGCTGGGACATGCAGGGGCCGGCTGGAAGGTGCCGGGGCTGCTTGGCTTGGACATGCCGGGCCGGCTAGAAAGTTGCCGGGGTTGGCTAGAAAGTGGTCGGGGCCGGCTGGCTGGGGACATGCCGGGGCCGGCTAGAAGGTGCCGGTGCCGCCTGACTGGGACATGCTGGAGCCGGCTAGGAAGGTGCCGGGGCCGCCTGGCTTGAACAGGCTGGGGCCGGCTAGGAAGGTGCCGGGGCCGACTGGCTGGGACATGCCGGGGCCGGCTGGAAGGTGTCGGGGCCGCCTGGCTTGGACAGGCCGGGGCCGGCTAGGAAGGTATCGGGGCCGCCTGGCTTGGACAAGCCAGGGCCGGCTAGGAAGGTGTCGGGGCCGACTGGCTTGGACAGGCCGGGCCGACTGGAAGGTGCCGGGGCCACCTGGCTTGGATAGGCCGGGCTGGCTGGCTTGGACAGGCCGAGGCCGGCTAGGAAGGTGCCGAGGCCGGTTGGCTGGGACATGTCGAGGGCCGGCTAGGAGTGCCGGGGCCCCTGGCTTGGCCGGGGCCGGCTGGGAAGGTGCCGGGGCCGCCTGGCTGGGATAGGCCGGGGCCGGCTGGAAGGTGCCGTGCCGCCTGGCTTGGACAGGCCGGGGCCGCTGGAAGGTGCCGGGGCCGCCTGGCTTGGACAGCGCGGGGCCGGTTGGAAGATGCCGGGGCTGCCTGGCTTGGACAGGTCGGGGCCGGCTAGAAGATGCGGGGGCCGCCTGGCTGGACAGGCCGGGGCTGGCTGGAAGATGCGGGGCCGCCTGGCTTGGACAGGCCGGGCCGGCTAGAAGATGCCTAGGCTGGTCTTGGAGCCATCGGTCGGAGCTGTCGGCCTCAGAGGTGTCGGCCTTTGGGGCCATCGGGCCTTGGAGCTCTCGTCCTGGGAGCTGTCGGCCAAGGAGTGGTCGGCCTTTGGGGCCGTCGGCCTTGGAGCTCTCGGCCGTCGGTCTTGGAGCTATCGGCCAAGGAGCAGTCGGCCTTTGGGAACGTCGGCCTTGGAGCTCTCGATCGTTGGTTTTGGAGCTGTCGGCCTTTGGGGCCGTCGGCCTTGGAGCTCTCGGTCGTCGGTCTTGGAGCAATTGGGTGCGCGTGGCTTTATAAGGCCATAAACGCTAGCCGAAGGGCCCTTTGGAGGCCAAAGGGGGGCTCCGTCAGTTCCTTCCTTCACGGTTTCTCTAACGGCGTTGGATCATCCACATCAGATGCCCCCTCACCCCTGAGACGAAGCAGGCCTACCCCAGCAAGGCGAAAGGGGCGTTACCTCCCAAGTGGCTGATCCTCGCCTGATGCAGGGCTTCATGCCTGGCGGTGCAGGGCTTTAGGTGCCGACGGGTGTCGGGCTTCATGCCTGGCTGGTGCAGGGCTTCATGTGCCGACGGGTGTCGGGCTTCATACTTGCTGGTGCAGGGCTTTAGGTGCCGACGGGTGTCGGGCTTCATGCCTGGCTGGTGCAGGCTTTAGGTGCCGATGGGTGTCGGGCTTCATGCTGGCTGGTGCAGGGCTTTAGGTGCCGACGGGTGTCGGGCTTCATGCCTGGCTGGTGCAGGGCTTCATGCCTGGCTGGTGCAGGGCTTTAGGTGCCGACGGGTGTCGGGCTTCATGCCTGGCTGGTGCAGGGCTTTAGGTGCCGACGGTGTCGGGTGCCTGGGTGTCAGGGCTTTTTAGGTGCCGACGGGTGTCGGGCTTCATGCCTGGCTGGTGCAGGGCTTCATGTGCCGACGGTGTCGGGCTTCATGCCTGGCTGGTGCAGGGCTTCGTGCCGACGGGTGTCGGCTTTATGCCTGGCTGGTGCCGCGGAGGCTTCATGCCTGGCTGGCCCAGGGCTTTTGTGCCGACCGGGGTCGGCTTTGCCTGGCCAGGGCTTTTTTCATGCCTGGCTGGGTGTGGCAGGGCTTCATGCCTGGCTGGTGCAGGGCTTTGGGTGCCGACGGGTGTCGGGCTTCATGCCTGGCTGGTGCAGGGCTTTAGGTGTCAGGCTTCATGCCTGGCTGTCGGGCTTCATGCCTGGCTGGTGCAGGGCTTTAGGTGCCGACGGGTGTCGGCTTCATGCCTGGCTAGTGCAGGGCTGTCAAGCCTGGCTGGTGCAGGGCTTTAGGTGCCGACATGTGTTGGGCTTCATGCCTGCTGTGCAGGGCTTCATGCCTGGCTGGTGCAGGGCTTTAGGTGCCGACGGGTGTCGGGCTTCATGCCTGGCTGGTGCAGGGCTTCATGTGCCGACGGGTGTCGGGCTTCATGCCTGGCTGGCCCAGGGCTTTGGTGCCGACCGGAGTCGGGCTTCATGCCTGGCTGGCCCAGGGCTTTAGGTGCCTGGACAGGGCTTTGGTGTCGGGCTTTAGTTGTTGAGAGCCGATGGTATATCGCTCTGCCTATGGTACACTGGGCTTCATGCCTGGCTGGCCCAGGGCTTTGGGGTGCCGAGCGGGACGGGTGTCGGGCTTCATGCCTAGCTGGCCCAGGGCTTTTATCTGCCAACAGGTGTCGGGCTTCATGCCTGGATGGTGCAGGGCTTTAGGTGCCGATGGGTGTCGAGCTTCATGCCTGGCTGGTGCAGGGCTTGGCTGGCCCATCGGGGTCGGGTCGACGGGTGTCGGGCTTCATGCCTGGCTGGCCCAGGGCTTTGGGTGCCGATGGGTGTCGGGCTTCATGCCTGGCTAGCCCAGGGCTTTGGGTGCCGACCGGTGTCGGGCTTCATGCCTGGCTGGCCCAGGGCTTTTGTGCCGACCGGGGTCGGGCTTTATGCCTGGCTGGCCCAGGGCTTTGGTGCCGACCGGGGTCGGGCTTTCATGCCTGGCTGGCCCAGGGCTTTTTTTGTGCCGACCGCTCTGCCAGTGGTACCTGGGCTTCATGCCTGGCTGGCCCAGGGCTTTGGTGCCGACCGGGGTTGGCTTCATGCCTGGCTGGCCCAGGGCTTTGGTGCCGACCGGGAGTCGGGCTTCATGCCTTGGCTGGCCCAGGGCTTTTTGATGCAAAAGCGAGGTTGGCCTTGGGATGTTGATGCAAGGTAGATCTTCCCTGCATGACATTTTAAGTATTAATGAAAGAAAACTATCTTAAGTGCAATGTACTTAGCTCTTGTAGCACCCATTTTTTCCTTTTGTGGATTTGAGCACTTCCGCCCGCTGGTGGTCTGCCCCCCAGGGAGTCATGTTAGTCGGATTGGAAGTGTCGTTGCCCTTACTTGGGCCTTCCCTCGCATTGGAGGCCAGGACGAGATGCCTGTGGGGAAGAAGAAGCTGGAAACCGGGAAGCTGGAATCCGTTGAGGAAAGCCTCGACAGTCGGTGTTGTCATCTGAATGACGATGCGGCCGGGAGATGAGCTCCACTGAGGGTGAGCGATTAGGATCACTAGCTAATGTAGCGATGTGAGAGGCTTGGGGTGCTGCTGAGTGGCCCCCAAGTGTTGCTTCTGCAGTTCATGAACTGCTACTTTCAAAGCTTGATCTTGCCGATTGAGGATGGCCAGCTGGTTAATCAGAGCAGCTGAAGTTGGTGGTGAAGGAGGGCAGGAGAGAGAGACTGGTCTTTTGTCGCTCAGTGCGATGTGGATGCCCCCCAGCATGACTGGTAAGAACCTCTGGTATGCGCATCACCAACATAGCTATCTTAGAGGGGAGACTTATAGCTCAAGGAGACAGAGCTTTCTTTCCTTCAGCGCGTCCCCCCTTCCTGGCACGCCAATCTGTTGACGCCAAATCACCGGCCTCGAGCATCCGGTCGCCTCCTCCAGCGAGCTCCTCGCGCCTGCAAGCAAGTCCCGGGGCCGGAGATTCCGGCGGGGACCCTCCGATGCTCAAGTCAGTGGTCTGAGCACAGCCGTGAGCTTGAAGGAAGCTCGAAAGAGAAAGAGAGAGATGGCTCCGAGAGAGATCCCTCGTTGTGAGCGTTTAGGGGTGTTATGAGTGTGTTACCTGGTCGGGGTCCCTCTTACCCTCTTTATAGGTGCTTAGAGTTTGTTTGGCTTGACTAGTTAAGGCCTTGTAATGATGACCTTGATGGGTGAAGTGTTAGAGCTGATGTCTGTGAGGCATGGGGTTCTACCACTTGTCAGAGCATTTAAGGTGATGGCAGCAATGGCAGAGCTTGCTTCCTTCTTTGATATGTCAGGGTTGCAGGTCAAGTCCCATCAAAGTCGGTAGCTGCAGTTGGTTGGTGGGTCCTTTTCCATCGGAGAAGGGAAAGCAGGGGTCATCCTCCCCGGCTAGGAGGTACCGGGGCCGCCTGGCTTGGACAGGCCGGGGCCGGCTAGGAAGGTGCCGGGGCCGCTTGGCTTGGACAGGCTGGGGCCGGCTAGAAGGTACCGGGGCCGGCTGGCTGGGACATGCCGGGGCCGGCTGGAA
>UESW01001883.1:66294-76365 GCA_900491605.1 Calamus simplicifolius | reverse complement strand
TCGGCCTTGGAGCCATCGGCCATGGAGCGGTCGGCCTTGGAGCTGTCGGTTGGAGCTGTCGGCCTTGGAGCGGTCGGCCTTGGAGCTATCGGCCTTGGAACATCGGCCTTAGATCTGTCGGCCTTAGAGCTGTCGGCCTTGGAGGTGTCGGCCATCGGGGTTCGGCCTTAGAGCAATTGGGTATGCATGGCTTTATGAGGCCATAAATGTTACCGTGGCCGAAGGGCCCTTTGGGGGCCAAAGGGGGCTCCGTCAGTTTCCTTCCTTCACGATTCTCTAATGGCATTGGATCAGCTACATCATAGGTCATAGTGAGTGGAAAGCTCAGGGCACAACATGCCGAGTCAATGAAGTTCAAGGATGGCTACATGGTCTTTTCTGGTCAACCAGTTAATGAATACATTGATTCAGGTGTGAGACATGTCCTTAGCCAGGTCAGCTTGCCATGTAGTTAAATAGATGTCCAAGTTATGTTCTGCAAATCATTTGTTTTTCAATTCAGGGAAGCCAATTGTATTTTAATTGATGGGAGTGTGTTATGGAACTGGTATGGTTTTCTTCGAGGTAGGCCATTGCCGAAGCCGACGCTGACGCCGTTGCTGACCGATGTCGTGTCGAAGTAGGCCGCGGCCGACACCAAGATCAAGGTAGGCCGCGGAGGAGATGGGCCCAAGGCCACGCGGAGGTCAATGCCGACGCCGTTGCCGAGACCGACGCCGTGTTGAAGGGCCGTTGCCGAAGCCAACGCTGATGCAGTTGCTGAGACCGATGCCGTGTTGAAGTGGGCCGCGGCTGACACCAAGATCGAGGTAGGCCGCGAAGGAGATGGGCCCAAGGCCACGCGGAGGTCGATGCCGATGCCGTTGTCGAGACCGACACCGTGTCGAAGTGGGCCGTTGCCGAAGTCTACGCTGACGCCATTGCTGAGACCGACGCCGTGTTGAAGCAGGCCGTGGCCGACACCAAGATAGAGGTAGGCCGCGGAGGAGATGGGCCCAAGGCCACGCGAAGGTCGATGCCGATGCCGTTGCCGAGACCGACGTGTGTCGAAGTGGGCCGTTGCCGAAGCCGACGCTGATGCCGTTGCTGAACCGAGCCGTGTCGAAGCAGGCCGCGGCCGACACCAAGATCGAGGTAGGCCGCGGAGGAGATGGGCCCAAGGCCATGCGGAGGTCGATACCGATGCCGTTGCCGAGACCGACGCCGTGTCGAAGCGGGCAGTTGCCGAAGCCGAGCTGATGCCGTTGCTGAGACCGATGTCGTGTCGAAGCGGGCCACGGCCGACACCAAGATCGAGGTAGGCCGTGGAGGAGATGGGCCCAAGGCCACGCGGAGGTCGATGCCGACGCGTTGCCGAGACTGACTCCATGTCGAAGTGGGCCATTACTGAAGCCGACGCTGATGCCGTTGCTGAGACCGACGCCGAGACCGAGATGGGCTGAGTGCGCCGGACCGTGTGACATTGAGCTCGCAATTTCTCATCTCGTGGGTCGTGTGGGTCCCAAGGTACAGCCGTTGAGTTGAAGCCAACTGTCCCTCATAGAGTGTCGAGTATGGAGTACTTGCGTGGCCCTGCTCATGCCCTTGGATGAGCTTGCATGACACTGTTCACGTACAAGGCTTTGTTCACTTGCATGGCACTGTTAACGGCGAGGGAGCTTGGCAGCTTGGAGGTGTCGGCCTTGGAGCTGTCGGCCATGGAGGTGTCGGCCTTGGAGCTGTCGGCGATGGAGTTCTTGGCCTTGGAGCTGTTGGCCATGGAGCTGTCGGCCATGGAGCTCAGAGCAATTGGGTGCGCATGGCTTTATGAGGCTATAAATGCCACCATGGACGAAGGGCCCTTTGGAGGCCAAAGGGGGGCTCCGTCGGTTTCCTTCCTTCATGGTTCTCTAACAGCGTTGGATCAGCCACATCAGATGCCCCTCGCCCCTGGAATGAAGCGGGCCCACCCCAGCAAGGCTAAAGGGGCGTTACCTCCCAAGTGGCTGATCCCCACCTGACTTTGGGTCTTCAACTTTTGACATGATGTTAGGATGTGGATCCCCGTCCATATGTCATGGAAGCAGAGGGCCAATGGGGCCGCAATGATACTCCTGATGTAGAGGGAGCCATTGAGCCTTTTTCATATATGTTTGCCTTTGCGTTGTGCTTGATGTCAGCGCCGATTGCAGGCTTAATGGCTTGGGAGCGGATGCCCACCAATTATGAGCCGGGGAGAGTTGGCTTCTCCCAGCTGTGAGTTGTCTTGAGGCTTCTTGATAGCTGATTGGCTGTTGGCCGCTGACACAGGGTCGAGGCGGTTGAGGCTGAAACGAAGCCGTTGAGGCAAAGTTGAGGCCGTCGAGAGCCTTTTGAACCTCGGAGGATGACCCGAGAGCCGCTGGGATCCGACCATGCTCAGGAGCCTTTAACTCTGGAGGGTGATTTGAGAGTCATCAGGTGCCTTTTTTTTAAAGAAATTGGTCTCCTTCCGTAGGGTTGATGACCTGCCCCCTAGGGAACCATGATAATCGAAGGCGGGGGAAACCAGTGCTGCAATCCAAGGGCAGCTAGAATGGAATCCGCAGGAGGCCTTGGCTTAGAGTGCCGATGTGGAGGCCGGTCTTCTATGCCAACGCGAGGCCGGTCTTTGGTGCCGATGCGGAAGCCGATCTTTGGTGCTGATGCGGAGGCCGGTCTTCTGTGCCGATGTGGAAGCCGGTCTTTGGTGCCGACGCGGAGGCCGGTCTATGTGCCTGGCTGGCCAAGGATTTTTGGTGCCGACGCGGAGGCCATCTTGGTGCCGATGCGGAGGCTGGTCTTTGGTGCCGACGTGGAGGCGGTCTTCTATACCGATGTGGAAGCCAGTCTTTGGTGCCGACGCGGAGGTCGGTCTTTGGTGCCGACGCGAAGCCGTCTTTGGTGCCGATGCGGAGGCCGGTCTTTGTGCCTGGCTGGCCAGGGCTTTTTGGTGCCGACGGAGGCCGGTCTTGGTGCTGACGCAGAGGCCGGTCTTTGTGCCTGGCTGGCCAGGGCTTTTGGGGCGATGCGGAGGCCGGTCTTGGTTGCGGAGGCCGGTCTGGTGCCGATGCGGAGGTCGGTCTTCTGTGCCAACGTGGAGGCCGGTCTTGAGTGCTGACGCGAGACCGGTCTTTGGTGTGCGGAGCCGGTCTTTGGTGCCGACGCGGAGCCAGTCTTTGGTGCTGACGGAGCCAGTTTCAGTGCCGACGCGGAGCCGGTCTTTGGTTGCCGATGTGGAGCCGGTCTTTGGTGCCGATGGTACATCAGGCTTTTTGGTGCCAACATGGAGGCCGGTCTTTGTGCCTGGCTGGCCAGGGCTTTTTGGTGCCGGTCTTGAGTGCCGATACAGAGTCAATCTACGTGACATTTTTAAGCATCAATAAAAGAAAAGTCTTAAGTGCAGCATACTTAGCTCTTGCAGCACCCTTGTTTTTCTTCTGCGGGCTTGAACGCTTCCACCCGCTGGTGGTCTTCCCCCCAGGGAATCAAGTTGGTTGGTGAGCTGGCTTTGCTGAATCTTTAGCTCCTTAAGAAAAATCCTGCACCGCAGCCACTTTTATGGCTCTCCAGTTGCTAGAGTTGACTTTGAAACTAGGCTTGCTCGCCTTCTCTTTTCTCTCCATAGCGTTGCAGCGATCATTCTCCATGTTGTGGACATCATTTCCTTTTCCTTCCTCTCTACAGGGAGTTAATTCAGAAGGCTAATCAAGCCTTCCCACGGTGAGATCTGTACTGCTTATGCTTTTGGTGATGGAATCTTTACAGGGGATGACGAGAAGTGGTGCCACCGAAGAAAGGATCTTCAAAGTGGAGTTCAGTGATGAGCTAGACACTCTCTTGGGCTCCGATGAGTTCGAGACACGCTTTAGCAAGGCTTTTGGTGACTTTAACTCCATGGTATTTTAGAGATATGTCAATATGTTCTGGGACATCAAGAAGCTTCTGAACATTGGACTGGAGGCTCAACTAAAGAAGAACCTCGAAGTGATTGATAACTTTGTGTACCAATTGGTTCTTCCTAATGTTATGCAAGCATCCTCTGATATAGGAGAATTGCCATTGAAATCAAAGAGATTAGCTGCCGCTTTCGCATGGGCTTGGGAGCCAGAGGTGTCGTCGCTCGCTGATGCGAGATACGTGGATCCGGCCAAATGACCGTGGCCGGGATGGTGGCCAAAGCTGGCGATGTCCGTGGGAGGAGTCGGTACGAGCATAGCTTTGGAAGACGATCGTTAAGATGCAGCAGCCATAGCATAGACTTCCATCGCGTGCACACAACCTCATGCATGCAATCCACCTTCCTTCAATTATGTGGATATATTACGTGCATGTAAACCTTACCCAGCCAAGGTGGAAGCAAGAGTTGGGGGGAAAAGGAGTTGAGTGAGACGGCTGGGAGTCTTATCCTTGCAATTGTGAAACTGGCACTCGTTTGGTTACTGCGGGGAGAGGCCGGGGGCCGCCTAGAGAGTGAGGCTGCTGTGAAGTCTTGGGCTACCATGGCTGTTGGGGAATGCGGCTGCTGTGGAGGACCTGGGGCCTCTGTGAACATCGAGGGCCGCCGTGGAGCCTTGGGCCGTTGAGAGAGAGAGAGAGGCTGGGAGCCGCCGTGGAGGCCGGGGGCTGCCATGGACTTGGGAGCCGCCGTGGAGGAAACCGGGGCCGCCATGATCTAGGGCCGCTGTGGAGTCTCAGCCCACTGAGAGAGAGAGAGGCTGGGAGCCACCATGGAGGCCGGGGGCTGCCATGGACTTGGGAGCCGCCGTGGAGGAAACCGGGGCCGCCGTGATCTGGGGTCACTGTGGAGTCTCAGGCCACCGTGGGATTCTCGGGCCGCCGTGGGATCTCGGGGGCCGTTATGAGAGGGGCTTGATCGTTGAGGATGAGAGGCCGCTATGAGGGGCCGCCATAGGATCTAGAGGCCGCTGTGAGGGGCTATCGTGGAGGAAGAGGCCGTCGTGGGATCTGAAGGCTACCGTGGAGGAAACTGGGGCTGCGTGATCTGGAGGCTGCATTGGAGTCTTGGGCCTCCATGGAGCCTCGAGACTGCTGTGGCCGTTGTGGAGGAAGAGGCCGTTTAGGAAGGCCAAGGATGGCCGCCTCTGACTGATTATTGAACCTTTGATTGAGCTCCTCTGGCCGTCGGTGTTGTTCATCCAGATGCCCCTTCATCTCATGATTAGGGTCCTTCCCAGACGGCTCAGAGGATGAGTAAGGGGAGGAGTGGCTGCTCGAGCAGAAGGTAGGAGACCGCAGTCTCTTGAAAGCTTCACGGTGGTGCTTAGAAGCATGATGGTGATAAGCTTCTCTATGAGAATATTTCCCATGGGTGAATCGCTGGCTAACTGGTGCAGCTATCATGGAAGATGTGAGAGGCTTCGGCTGCTGCTGAGTGGACAACGGGCGTTACTTTTGCAACTCATGAACTGCTGCATTTAAGGCTTGAACTTGTTGATTGAGGATGGTCAGCTGGTTAATTAGAGCAGCTGAGGTTGGTGGTGAGGGAGGAGCATAGAGAGAGAGAGTGGTCCTTTGCTGCTCAGGGCTATGCGGATGCCCCTCGGCATGATTAGTGAGGACCTTCGGAATGCGCATCACCACCATGGCTATCTTAGAGGGGACCGGGAGACAGAGCTCTCTTTCCTTCAGCACATCCCTCCCTTCCTGGCGCGCCAATCTGTTGCCGCCAAATCACTTTTGAGGAGCGTCAAGCGACAGAAATGCTTCGTTGGCCTTCAGAGGAATGATAGGGACCGCCTCCGTCGGAAACCTGCAAGAAAAGTCCGGACCGATGGTTCCGGCAGGGACCCTCCGATGCTCAAGTCAGCGATCTGAAGAACAGGAATTTTTTAATGAAAGAGTAGAGATTGAGCCCTCTCCCTCGTTGGGGATTGGGGTCTTTATATACCTGTTCGGAGGTCCCTCTTACCCTTCACTGGTAACAGCCGAGTAATATCTTTCGTTCTTCATAGGTGGGCATACTAACTGCTAAACGTATGTCATAAGTACGCCTCTTAATTTTTTGGAAACCGTCTGTGACCTTAGTAATTGCCGGTTCATAATATTTGGTGACCACCCGTGATCTTGGTAAAGCCACATGGAATTCCTTGCAGCAAGCGGATGCTTGTCGGCCTCTACCGCCGAGGCCGACGCTAAGACCGAGACCGGCGCCGCATCGAAGCGGGCCGCGGCCGACACAAGATCGAGGTGGGCCATGGAGGAGATGGGCCCAAGGCTGCGCGGAGTTCGATGCCGATGTCGTTGCTGAGATCGACGCCGTGTCGAAGCAGGCCGCGGCCGACACCAAGATCGAGGTAGGTTGAGGAGGAGATGAGCCCAAGGCCACGCGGAGGTCGATGCCGATGCCATTGCTGAGACCGACGCCGTGTCAAAGTGGGCCATTGCCGAAGCCGACGCTGACGCCGTTGCTGAGACTAATGCCGACGCCATTGCTGAGACCGACGCCGTGTCGAAGCGGGCTGTGGTCGACACCAAGATCGAGGTAGGCTGCGGAGGAGATGGGCCCAAGGCCATGCGGAGGTCGATGCCGACGCCGTTGCCAGACCGACGTCGTGTCGAAGTGGGCCGTTGCCGAAGCCGACGCTGATGCCGTTGCTAAGACCAATGCCGAGACCGAGACGGGCGGAGTCCATCGGACCGTGTGACATTGAGCTCACGATTTCTCATCTCGTGGGTCGTGTGGGTCCCAAGGTACAGCCGTTGAGTTGAAGCCAACTGTCCCTCGTAGAGTGTCGAGTATGGAGTGCTTGTGTGGCCCTGCTCATGCCCTTGGATGAGCTTGCATGGCACTGTTCACGTACAAGGCTTTGTTCACTTGCATGGCACTGTTAACGGCGAGGGAGCTTGGCAGCTTGGAGGTGTCGGCCTTGGAGCTGTCGGCCATGGAGCTCTCGGCCTTGGAGCTGTCGGCCATGGAGCTCAGAGCAATTGGGTGCGCATGGCTTTATGAGGCCATAAACGCCACCGTGGCCGAAGGGCCCTTTGGAGGCCAAAGGGGAGCTCCGTCGGTTTTCTTCCTTCATAGTTCTCTAACAGCGTTAGATCAGCCATATCAGAACCAAACCTGTCCATTACAAGGAATCTTGCTTGTTCTGCCTTGTTGAATCTTTTAGTGGTTAAGACTTTAGTAGATTGAGTTGGTTGTCATTTGGTCTTTATGTTAATATCTATTACATTTTAGTATAACAAATATATATCTTTGTTCAAGAGAACTTATGCTTTCTCTTTTTAAGTTCTTTCTACAGTTTCTTTCTTTATTATAAGTGCCACAGTAACCCGATGCTACAATTCAAGCACATGGCAATCCATTTGGTATGCTGACTTATATCACCTGACCTGTGTAGGGAGGAGTTATTGGCATCAAGGTGAAGATCATGCTGGATTGGGATCCCAAAGGGAAGTAGGGCCCCACTACTCACTCCATTGCTAGATCTTGTTACCATTCATGCCCCCAAGAAGGATGACGAGTTGATTCTGTTTCCTCTGATGGCCCAGGAAATATAATATAATATATATATTTGAGTAAACCAGAGTTTTGGGATTTCATCACTTTAACTGCAGAGGAAGATGATGAACTTCCGAAAAATCCATGTAAGCTACAGCTAAGTCTTATACCTAGATGATCCTTCTTTTTTTGAACAAAAATTAGAGATGGGTTCTAACAACTCTTTAAAAATGGCATAGAATATCTTGTATTTGTAAATATGTGCATTTGTATGATATTTGATACATGTGTAGGATACTTTTGTGCATGCATGTGCATTTAAGATGTTCATGTCATCTATTCTTGTCCAAACATAAGCTTTTCAGTTAATACTTGCGTCTACATGATTGCATACTTATATGCATTACCTCTAGCAATATCATAATGATAACATGACCCGAACTCATGATCCCATCCCATGTTGCCATTATGCCTCATCCAAATATCTCTTGCAAGAAGAAGAGGCATAACTCAAACCGTACAATGGATCAGATTATATAGGATTTGATGGAAGAGGTCAATATATTGTCCTCAAACGTGAGAGCTTTGAATGGTTCCGATTTTGTGTATCACAGACATACATGGATGATTCAAATTTAACTTAAAACATTTTAAATTAAAAAAATTCTTATAAAATTAATTTTATAGATACATTTATTTATTTATTTATTTACTTATATTTTTCATTTATGGTAATGTCAATGTCCAAAGAGTTGTAACTTAAGCTATCTAGACTAATGGAAAAGACATTATTCATGCACCGTCTTCGATACACAAAGTCATGCATTCTAGGCTTCAGCCGATTGGCGACGCCCCAGCCGATCACCTCTTCAACCCAGCGGACCACCCGATCAACAGAATTCACTATGAGGAGAGCGGAAGGAGGCGGTGGTGCTAGCGGTGGCAGCCGGCAGCAAGGAGGAAGAGAGAATGGAGCGGCAAAGGTGGTGTACATGGCAACAACTACGGAATCTATGAAGAAAGAAAAAGGTAGGATAGCGTCACAGCGAGGACCGACAAAGTCGGTGGTGAAGAACGAAGGAGGAGCGACGGTGAAGGAGAGGACAAAGGCAGGTGGTGGTGGCAGAGGGGGGCGCGACCGGGGTGGCGACGGAGCTTGTTTAGGGTAGTGTCGAGACCACGGTGACAACGGATGTGGATGGTGAGGATGAACAGAGAAAACAAAGAGAGAGGAGGTGGCGACGATTGGAAGAAATAGTGGGAGAGAGAGATAGTGTCGCAGGAGGAGGTGGCTGATGATGCTCGGCAACAGAGGAAGAACATAGTACATGGGCGTGCTGGCGCTGTTTGGCCATAGAGGGCGGTGACAATGGGCCGATGACAAGAACGAGAAGAAAAAGAGAACTGGGAAGGTGGGCGGACGGCGTGGAAGTCGTCGGAGCCGACGGAAAGCAGAGAAAGGAGAACAAAGAGAGAAGGGGAGCTAGGGTCACGGCGGTGTCAAGGATCTAGTGGTCCGGCGGTGGCCGATGGCGACAACGTCGCAGCAGCAAGGGGGAGGTAGCGGGAGATCGGCGCTGGTGGACAGGAAGAGAAGATAGAGAATGACAGAGGCAGCGTGGTCGTCAGCGAAGGAGGAGGAAGGAGAGGAGCTCGACGGCGTTTAGCGACGGAGGAGGAGAAAAAGGGCGAGAAGGAGGGCACTGATGGAGAAGAAGAGAAGCGAGGGTGCTCGAAGGTTTTGGAAGGGTTCGGGCTTTAATTTTTTCTTATTTAATCAACACCTTGTTTTTTAAAACAGGGCACCACAGCTTCACTGCGAAGGAAGGAATCTAACTTCAATCCAACAGGTTCCTCATTTGTAACCCAATAATCAACCACCTTTGTTAAACTTTTATTCTCTTTCTTTTCAAATTTACTATGAGTGAGTGGTTACCAATGCCACTTATCTTCATTCTTTATAAAATTTTTATCCTCTTTGATGATTAAAATTAAAATACATAAATGCACATTATTATTTAAAAAAATAATATTAGATAAAAAATGTTCCCCCTTATGGGTGTTATTGAGCATTATTAAAAAAATTTATACATAATTTACAAAATTTTCATCCAAGCACTGGCATCCAAATCAAGTTGCTTTGTAGTGGTCATACAGTTGGTGTAAAACTCTAGGAGGCTGACAACATGGGCTACTCAGTTAAGAAGTCCATCTCAGTGTTGGCATGTACTCTAGCTGTGGACTTGGATCTGGAGAGAATTGATCAATTGTAATGTCGAGCTCTGGAATGTACTTTGGCAATGGCATCAACTGGCTTCTGAATTGAGAATTAGTTGAATTTTCAAACCATGATGGAGGAATTAATGCCGAACAAGATGAATCATCAGTGATGCCAAGCTGCACTGGAGGCATGTATAATATATTCTCATCATAGACACTTGTTTTTGATAGTGGCCACAGAGTTGTTGATGCAGAGCTTTGGGAGGTTGACAGCATAAGGTGGTCAGCCAAGAAGTTGGTTGCAGTGTTGGTATGCATTCTGGCTGGAGTTGATCTGGAGAGCATGGATCAGTAGCAATGCTAAATTCTGACTGTGGAGTGTATTG
>UESW01001883.1:0-59855 GCA_900491605.1 Calamus simplicifolius | reverse complement strand
TCCTATGACTCTTTTGATGCCTTCTTAGATGCCCTGTTCCCCCAGTACTAGAACAACTGTAAAGTTTTGCACATTTTTTACATTTTGCTTTATAGACTCCATCAACCATAATTCTATTAAAATCAATCCAAACATTACTAGTCCTCTTACGAGAAGAGGTTTGACACTCACTGACACTAGCTCTAGATGGAACTTGGAGTTGGGATTGGGGTTGGGGTCCTTGAGGATTAGTTTTCTCACCCTCAGAAAAATCGTGCATGTTAAAATTACTTTCGTTAAAAGATGCAATATCTAAAATTTTTAATTAATAAATGCAAAAAAATAAAAACTAACCCACAAAAAGGAATTGAGAAAAGATCAGAGGTGGAGGCATGGAGCTGAGATTTGTGAGCTTCCTCTTGCGCTCTCGCCTCTCAACAAGAATTGACCTTGTAGCACTTGACTACTTGCTTGAGCACTTGCCACTTGTAAGAACACTTGCAAACTAAAAATTAAATTGCTAATCTACTAGAGCACTTGCTGGAAGAGAGAATTAGTAGTAATAGAGGAGTTGGTTTGGTGTGGTAAGAATGAGGGAGAGTTCATCTATTTATAGAATTTTTAATTTTTTTTCCAAAACTACCCTTAATTATAGCCGTTATATGACTGTTGGGAGGGGTAAAATGGTCTAAACCCCTCCCAATAGTCTTTAACGGCTATATAGCCGTTAAAAATGGATATATAGCCGTTAAAAATGACTAGGCCATTGGCCCAGCTGGTACCTAGGCACGGCCTAGGCACCAGGCGACCATGCCATGGCACGGCCCACCAGGGCCGTGCTGGGCATGGCCCGTGACCCATTTCAAAATGGGTCACGGGCCATGCCAAATTTAAATTTTTTTTTCTGTGCCGTGTCTGGCACGGCCCATTTGTTAATGGGCCGTGCCAGGCACGACACGACAATTCTTAAGGCACGGTGGGCCTGGGCCGTGCCGTGCCAAGCATGGCCCAGTACCCACCTCTATGTGTCATGCTTGGCACTAACAAATGGGCAGGCATGTCACGGTAAAAAAAATTCAGGCCTAGCACGGCTCGTGGGCCACGGGCCTGGCTGGGCCATGCCTGGCATGGCCCCTAACGGCTATATAGCTGTTTATGGGGTGTTTAAGACCATTTTACCCCTTCCAACAACCAAATAATAGATATATTAAAGGGTATTTTTGAAAAAAAAATGGAACTTCTATAAATAGCCCATTTCTTCCTCATTCTTACCACACCAAATCAACTCTTCTCTATTACTATTATTTCTCTCTTCTAGCAAGTGCTCTAGCAAATTAGCAATTTAATTTTTAGTTTGCAAGTGTTCTTGCAAGTGGCAAGTGCTCTAGCAAGTATTCAAGTACTATAAGGTCACTTCTTGTTGAGAGGCGAGAGCGCAAGAGGAAACTCACAAATCTCGGCTCCATGCCTCCACCTCTGATCCTCTTCTTAATTTCTTCTTATGGGTTAGTTTTTATTTTTTTTGCATTTATTAATTAAAAATTTTAGATATGACATCTTTTAACCAAAATAATTTTAACATGCACCCTTTTTCTAAGGGTAAGGAAACTAATCCCCAACCCTAAGTTTCCTCTAGAGCCAGTGTCAGTGAATGTCAAACCTTTTCTCGTAAGAGGACTAGTGATGTTTGAAATGATTTCAATAGAATTATGGTTGATGGAGTCTATAAAGCAAAATGTAAAAAATGTGCAAAACTTTACAGTTGTTCTAGTACTAGGGGAACATGGTATTTTAAAAGACATCAAGAGACTCATAGGATGCATGATTCCCGTCAGCAATGTATCCTTAATATACAAGAGGGATCACTTGTAGATACTTTTTGCATATAACCACAAAAATCAGAGAAAATTACTTGTAAGATGGATAGTTCAGGATGAATTACCTTTTAGTTTATCTGAATCTTATAATTTTGAATGATATGTTCAATTAGGCCTACAACCTGCTTATAAAAGAACTAGTAGCAGTACCTTTAGAAGAGTGGCTATGACAAACTTTTTAGCAATGAAACAAAGTTTAATTGAAAGTCTCTCAAATTTAAATGCTATAATTTCTTTAACTTCTGATATTTGGTCGGCATCTCTAGGTAGTAATTGTTTTATTGCTATTACTGCTCATTATATTGATAATGATTGGCAACTAAATAAACAAATTATTGCTTTTTATGCTTTTGATTTTTCACATTCGGAACAATAAATTTTAAATATTATTTATCATACTGCATGCTCATATAATATTAATAATAAAATAATATCAATTATTTTTGATAATGCGTCTAATAATAATTCTGTTGTTGCATTATTAAATGACTCTTTGCATCCCATTTTAGATAGACAATTATTTCATATTAGATATGCATGTCATATATTAAATCTTTCTACTCAATCTGGCATGAACATAATTCAAGAGGTTATTTCAAAAATTAGAAATGCAATTTTTTTTGTTCATGCTTCAAGGTCAAGACTTCAAGAATTTAAACAATTATGTGTAGATCATGGTAAACATTTTAAAAATTTTAAACTTGATGTAATAATTAATTAAATATACAAATAACTTGTATAAATATAAATAATATTTATCTCAATAAAAGTTTCTTCAACAAATATAGAATGATGAGGTAGAAACTCATGTTGATAACATGTTATATAATTAAAGAGTAACAATAGAATAAAGAGACTAAGAAAAGAAAATATTGGAATATTTTTCTTTTATTCCATCTAGGTATCTCAAATACAACTTCATGCCATCTATTTATAGACATGGAAAAAGATGTTACATTCATCAACGTTAATTAGCATTTACATGGATAATGCCAATAGATATAACCTCCTCTTGGAATAACCTCCTCTTGAAATATCAATGAACATCCATTTTATTGGTAATATTATAATATATCATTAGTTTTTATATCATCACTTAATTAATTATTTATGGTCATAGGTTATGTCACATATATATTCTTGGCACAGTGCACCACATTTTAACCCTTAGACGAAGGTTGGATCTCTACATATCTCTATCAAGATGAATCTTGGTATCTATTATCATGTCATCATATAGCGGACTAAAATTTATATCTTTCTTTAATAAGTAATTACTGATTTTTAATATCAACTTATTTATATGATCAAGTCACTATAATGACGCTAAAAATGATGCTTTTTAATAAGCAACGAAAAAACATGCTTCCACACTTCAAAAAGCGTTCGTTTAGGTAAACGGGGAGAGTGGAGATATATTTTTTATTTTAAAAGCATCGGGAAGGGAAAAAAAGTTAAAAATTTTCCCCACACTTTAAAGCATTAGGAAGTTAAAAAAATTTCCCCCACTATTTCCCGCAATAGCATCCCTTTCAGCAAGCTCTTCTCCCACTCCTTCGCATCCATCTTGTCTCCTATTCGCTTCAGCAGCTCCAGCAGCAAAGAGCCATGATTCCAGAATCTGTTGGGCGGTGAAGAGCGTCTGGTTTTCTCGATTCTTGGATTCCATGGGGCTCTTTTTTTTTTTTGGAGGGAATGCAGATCCATCTGCTGGACGACGGGATCGTTCTCCATTAAGGCAGGCTTTCAGACGAGGTTGGGCTTGCCCAGTCGAAGGGTGAAGGGGCATCGGTGCTTCTGGCTCTCGATCTGGAAGAATATTTTAGATGCTACATCCTCGGATTTCTCCCAAGTGGCTAGCCTCGGAAGCAAGCTCGCCATGCTCGTGCGGCCGACGATGGTGGACGTCCCGAGGAGCTGCCAGACCTCCTGAGAATTCCATTCTCGGGACAAGACCCCTTGGATGAGTCGAGGTTGGCTACCGGCACCCTACGACCGAGCTCCTCCTCCTGGCGATGAGCTTGATCTACCGAGCGCTGAGGGACTGGACGCGTCGCTTCCACTCACGACGGTTCGCATAGGGCCATGGGTCGGAGAGGGTAAGAGAGATGAACTGGAGCGTGATCTCCAAGGCCTGTAGGGTGGGTTTTCAAGATGGATTCGTTCTTCCACCGGAGAAAATTTTTGGATCTCCAGAACTTAGAGAGATTTGTGGCGAAGAAGGAGCGGAGACGTATGGACTTCGGTGCGATCTAGCGGATATTCGGGGTGTTGCCATATTTGCTATTTTTCGGTCCCCATCGATCATAAACGTTATGAAAGGAAAAAAAAAAAAAAATCCGATATAGCGCCGATCGAATAAAGGGATCGTAGAGATGATGACACTTTTACACGTCGTCAGTCATAGCATCGTCTTCTTGCAACAACCACCCTTACGTAGGGGTGCAACTTGGGCTGGATTTGAGTTTCAGTCGAATCTGAATTAGAGCGGTACTTAAACTCATCTTTACCCAACCTGAACTTAAAATATTCGAGTTTAATCCGGATCGATTTATAATCGATCCGGGTTACTGCAACCTGAACCCAGGATAACCTGAACTCGCTCGCCTTATTTCCTTAATTAAATCGATCCGGGTTACTGCAACCTGAACCCGGGATAACCTGAACTCGCTCGCCTTATTTCCTTAATTCCTTAGCTCCGCTCACCCCATCGCCTGCTCGCCTCAAGTCTCAACCCTAGCTCCCGCCTTCCAGCCTCCCATTCATTTTCATCGCTCGATCCTTTGATTTCATAAATGAGGAGACCGAGGAGAAGATCCAAAGGGCCGAGCGATGGTTCGAGACCTCGATCCCTCAGCTATGCCCCATCTTGTATATTTCTTAGCTGATATGTCCCTTTTCCTTTTTTGATTTGTGTCACTGATTATGAGATAACAGGATCTTTATTCTAGGGCTATAATCGAGCTGAGCCAAGCCGAGCTTTCTAGTGCTCAAGCTCAACTCGTTAACAAATACTCGAGTTTGAGCTCGTTTAAATTTGAAAAATCCTATTCAAGCTCGGCTAGAGCTTGATTACAAAAAGCTCAGGCTCGACTCGAGCTCGCTCATTTGGTATGATTAGAAAGCTCGACAAGCTCGACTCAAAAAAGGCTCATTTCAAGCTCGAGCTTGAATTGAGCTCGTTTCAAGCTCGACTCAAATTAAGCTTATTTAAAGCTCGGCTCGAGAATAAAAAAAAAAAGCTCGATTCTTAAACCCAAAGAGCAGCCAGAGAAGATGAAAAAACAAAAAAATGAAATGACATCTTGTTCAAAAGCTCCTAATTAAGCATTGAGCCGTCTCACGAGCTCTTAATCAAGTTGTCTCGCGATCTCCTAATCGAATCTGCTCCCGTGCTCAAGCTTGGTTCGTTTATCAAATGAGCTCTAAAATGAAGCTCAAGCTCGGCTCGTTTACATAACGAGCCGAATACGATCAAGCTTTTATCGAGCCAAGCCTCGAAAAGCTTATGAGCGGCTTGGCTTAATTACAACGCTACTTTATTCACCCCAATTAAACAGAACATGCAATTCTTGATCGGGGTCATGGTGGGTTTGGGGTTTTGATCAGTGGGTATGGTGTCTTCTTTATGGTAAGATAACTTGGAGGGCATTAAGATTTTGTTGTTTCATAAGAGGGAAGCCGTTCTTCAAATCTCTATCTTTTTGATTTTTCAGTTTTTGCTTTGAATTAAAATTTTTGTTTAAAAAATTATTTTATTTTTGCAAAAAATCCTTCCAATAAAATACTAGAAAATTAATCTAAAAATTTAAATTCAAAATATAAATGAAATATAAAAAAAATCTTGTTAGTCGAGGCATGTTAGACACTACCCTAAGAATAAATTTTTGCCTCATCATGCAGGTTATAGGCGATCTATCCCCAATGTATAATGATCCGGCTCGATCCGATCCTCTTATCACGAGCACGATCGTGTGGAGGTGCAAACCCAATGAAACCTTCAGATGTCCCAAAGAAAATAATATAAATATAATAACCCAAAGAAAATAATATAAATATAATAATAAAAAATAATTAAATAAATCTTTCACCAGTAGCTGATTGAGACACAACTCCAAGCTCTTGCAGGATCTCAAAACAATAAATTTTTTTAGGATTTGAATCTCTCAATCTCTATTTTTTTTGCATATCCATGAATATATATATATATATATATATATATATATATATATATATATATATATAGGCCGTTTGGCCTTTGTATCTTTCCTCTCCGAATACTCAATGCTCGAGTGTTCGCTAGAGAATGCTCAATGGCAAGCGTTCGCAAAACGCTCCAGCGAGTGTTGAGCCCACATCCCACGCAAGCATTAAATGCTCACGCGGGCCTTTATTTATATTTTATTTTAAAAACTTTTTTTCAATAATACCCTACAAAAGTTTTAAATTAAAATAAATAAAATAAAATAAAATAAATAATAAAATTAATATAACAAAAATTTTATGGCATCTTTTACTGTGCAATAGGTGAGGTATCCTATAGACTTGAACCTCATTTAGTGTTAATTGTATACACCTGAAGGAACCATAGTAGATTAGACCTTGAACTAGGTCCTTGACTCAGACTTCTACTAATCATACACACAGTATGGATCAATTAGGTTTAAGCGGTCAGAGCATGTTAAAGGCCTTGTACTTAGTACCTTAATTTTTCATGAGAATTCTTTAAGGTTAGCCCAAACCTTTAATCACGGTCTAATATGATAATTCTCATATAAATGAATCCTCCAAGGGTATTTATGACTAATACCCTGCATATAACTTACCTCGGATCCATTAAGAGTATAACTCAACCTTACATAGATTTATTTTGTTACTTTATACGAGCACTCATCATAGGGATGGGATGAAAAATTTTTCAAAACATTTATGCTCTAACACGACCACTCAATCAGCTTCATTTCTACCATATTGAACCTCATTCATGGGATCTCCAATCACAGAGGTTGGGTATCCACTACTTGTGACCAAATAATGGGCTTAAGCCTCATCCCCATCGATGAATCTATGACTCCACTCCTAGATAATTTTTTGGTTAATTGATCTACCAAATTCTTCTCAAATTTGGCAAATTCCAAGAAGATAATATCATTTTTCTTATGTTGTCTTATAGATTTATGACGAAGCCGTATATGGCGATTCATCTTTTTATTGGTACTCTTTTGATTAGTCAGTTTGATTGCGGCCTTATTATCAAATGGATTGATATAGCTGGAACTGACTTAGGTACCAAAGGTAGCTCTGATATTAGATTTTTTATCCACTCTGCCTCATTACAGGTGGTATCCAGAGCTATCAACTCGGCCTCCATGGTGCTTCTAAAAATAATAGTTTTCTTAGTTGATCCTCAGGCAATAGCAATACCGCCAAGAAGAGAGATATATGGTGGTTAATTTTAAATCATGAGAATCAGTGACCCAATTAGCATCACTGTAACCCTCAACCACCTCAGGGTATTCAGTGAACATCAAAGAGAGATTAATATTCCCTTTAAATATCGGAACACTCTTTCTAAGGCTACCCAATAAGATTGATCAGGATTTTAATTATATCTACTAAGCCTACCTACAACATAGGCAATATCAGGTCTTGTCCTATTTGCTACATACAAGAGAGATTCTATAATTTGAGAATACTTTAATTGATTAATTGGGTCACCTAAATTTTTCTTTAGGTGAAAGCTAGGATCAAAAGGAGTAAATATTGATTTAAGACTGGAATAACCAAACTTCTTGATCATTTTTTCTATAGAATGAGAAATAGAGAGAGCTATCTGAGGGAGTCAAGCCATGGCTCGGCACTACTTTGTTGCCGACCTACAGTCCAGAAAGCCCGAGGTTGAAGGTTTGAATGCTCGTGAAGATTTTGCTAAGCAATGAGGAGAACCAGCTGATGAGCTTGAGGAGGTGCCACTCAATGAGGCTCAGCCCGACCGAACCATAAGGGTCGAGTCACAGCAGAAAGGGAAGCCTCGGCAAGATTTGGTCGAGTTCCTTTAGAGAAATGCTGATGTCTTCTTTTGGTCTGCTTCGAACATGCCAGGAATCAATCCAGATGTCCTCGTCCACCACCTCAATGTGGACGAGGCATTTCGACCAATTAAGCAGAAGAAGAGGAGCTTTGCCCCCGAACGCCAGAAAGCTATTGAAGAAGAGGTGGACAAGCTCATTAAAGCCAACTTCATTCGAAAAGTGAACTATCACGACTGGCTAGCGAATGTTGTTATGGTGAAGAAGTCAAATGGCAAATGGAGGATCTGCATCGACTTTACTGACCTCAACAAGGCCTGCCCGAAGGACAGCTTCCCTCTTCCCTAGATTGATCAGCTTATGGATTCAACCTTAAGCCACCATATGCTACTTTCATGGATGCTTATTCGAGTTACAACCAAATTCGGATGGCGTCCGAGGATGAAGAAAAGACCGCCTTCATCACCGACCAAGGTATTTATTGCTACCGAGCCATGCCCTTTGGTTTAAAAATGCGGGCGCAACCTACCAAAGGCTAGTCAATAAAGTTTTCAAAGAACAAATTGGTCGGAACATGGAGGTGTATGTTAATGACATGTTGGTTAAGAGCAAAGAGGCATCCCAGCATATTGAAGATCTTACAGAAAGTTTTGCAACACTCCAAAGGTATCAGATGAAGCTTAACCCAACAAAATATGCTTTCAAAATTAACTCTAAAAAGTTCTTAGGCTTCATGGTCTCCCAATGAGGCATTGAAGCGAAACAGAAAATTCAAGCCTTGCAACAGATGGCACCTCAGGGGTCGATTAAAGAGGTGCAACATCTTACTGGGAAGATAGCAACTCTCAATCATGTTGTCGCTTGGTCAACTAAGAGATGTTTGCTCCTTTTTAAAGTGCTTCGATCGGCCAAGAATTTTCAATGGACCCCGAACTATCAGAAATCTTTTAAAGATCTTAAAAAATACCTCGGCTCGCCACCTCTTCTTAGCAGTCCGAGGCCAGGAGAAATGTTGTATATATATCTGGTAGTCTCGAAGGGCGTTGTTGGTTCCATGCTGGTTAGAGAGGAAAACAAGATTCAGAAGCCGATCTATTATGTTAGTAAATTGCTCTAGGATGCCGAAATGAGGTATACCCGAATTGAGAAGATGGTGTTGGCTCTGATAATATTGGTCCAAAAGTTGCGGCCATACTTTCAAGCTCATACTATGACAGTCTTAACCGACCAACCTATCAAATCAATTATCCATCGTTCGGAGGCATCGGAAAGAATGACCAAGTGGGCTGTTGAATTGAGTGAATATGATATCCAGTATCAGCCTCGTCCAGCTATCAAAGCACAGGTCCTGGCAGATTTTCTTCTTAAATGCACCATACCTGAAGATGGTTCCACTCCGAACACTTCTGAGCAACCGAGGCCCAGTGCTCTATAGCTGCTCCATGCCGACAGGTCCTCCAGTGCAAGCGGTTCTGGCACTGGTTTGGTCCTCACTAGCCCGAAGGGGACAACCTTTGAGTATGGCATCCGTTTCTCCTTCCCAGCCTCTAACAACGAAGCAAAGTATGAGGCTCTGCTTGCTAGACTTCGCATCGCCCATAAGCCCAAAGTTGAAAAGCTGAATGCCTACACCGACTCTCAATTGGTGGCTGGCGATGTACAAGAAGAATTTGAAGCTCAGGACCCAAACATGATTTAATATCTTCAAAAGGTGCATAATTTATCCTCCTGCTTTGCTGAATTTAAGGTTTTCAGATCCCAAGGGCTGAGAATGCGCGTGCCAACCTTTTATCCTGCCTGGCAACCACGGACTCGATGGATCTCAAGCGAAATTCCACTTGGAGGTCCTAGAAAATTCCAGCATTGCCGATGCTAATCAAGTAATGCAGATTGATGTCGAACCATCCTGGTTAGACCCGATATTCAAGTATCTCAAAGAAGGGTTGCTCCCTGCCGACAGAAAGGAAGCAAGGAAGCTAAAGATGCAATCATCTCATCATGTCCTACTTGATGATCGGCTATATAAGCGATCCTTCTCTATGTCGTTACTTAAGTGCCTCCGTCTGTCAGAAGCTAATTATGCTCTTTGAGAGATTCACAAAGGCATCGGCGGTAATCATCTTGGCGGCCAAGCTTTGTGCCATAAAGTACTACGCAGGGATATTATTGGCCCACCATGCAGAGGGATGCTGACAACCTTGTTCAAGCTTGCGACTCATGTCCAACGATATTCAAATATTCAGAGGCTCCCCTCCGCTCACCTAACGCTCGTATCATCTGCCTGGCCCTTTGCCAAGTGGGGAATAGACATTCTTGGTCCTTTTCTCCTTGCCACAGGACAGAGAAAGTTCCTGTTTGTAGCGATCGATTATTTCACCAAGTGGGTCGAGGCCAAGACAGCTCAATAACTGAGGCTCGGGCTAGGAACTTTGTTTGGAGATCTATCATTTATCGTTTGGCCTTCCATACACCATCATCACCGACAATGGAAGACAGTTTGATAATCCTAAATTCTAGGACTTCTGCGAGATCACGACATCTGCCACCATCTCACTTTGGTTGGGCATTCTCAAGCCAATGGAAAAGCCTAAGTAACCAACCGAACCTTGCTGCAAGGAATTAAAGCCCGGCTCAATAGAGCGCAAGGCAAATGGGCGAAAGAGCTTCATCATGTGTTGTCGGTATACCGAACCACTCAAAGGATTTCCATAGGCGAGACTCCTTTCAAAATGGCTTTCGACACGGAAGCCATCATCCCTATAGAGATAGGGCTCCCCTCCTCTCGGGTGGAAAGTCATTCGAAGGAGTCCAATGACGAGTAGCTTCGAACCAATCTTGACCTGATAGAAGAGGTTAGGAAGAAGGCCCGGATCTAAATGGCATCCTACCAATAGAGAGTAGCTCATTACCATTCTTCCAGTTAAAGAAAAATCCTTCCTCCCGACGACCTTATACTTCGAAGGCGTCTATCTCTAAGCCATTGGAATAGGGGAAGCTATCTCCAAATTGGAAAGGCCCCTATCAAGTTGCTGAGGTAATCAGGCTCGACACCTACAAACTCCAAGATCTGGATGAAAAATCTATCCTCAGGACATGGAGCTCAGATAATCTTGTATATATCACCAGTAAAGTATGCTTCCATTAAACTCAATCTGTTTACAGCAACGAAATTTCATTTTTAAATCTGCAATGTTCTCTTTCAATCGCTTTTCCCAAGGATTGTAATAAGAAGCATGTTTGCTCAAATCTCTTCAAGCCTCGGCAGGGCCAAGTGATTTCTCTGTACCTTGACAGCACCAAGTAAAATAAATCTTTTCAAGCCTTGGCCAGGCCGAATGATTTTTTCGTACCTTGGCAGTGCCAAGTAAAATATAATTTTTTCAAGGCTCGACCGGGCTGAGTGATTTTTCTGTACCTTGGTAGTGCCAAGTAAAATATAATCTTTTCAAGCCTCAGCCGGGCTGAGTGATTTCTTCGTACCTTGGCAGTGCTAAGTAAAATATAATCTTTTCAAGCCTCGGTCGGGCCAAGTGTTGACCCAATTATTGATTTTGATGATCAACAAAACTATTTGAGTATAACATTTGAAGTTACTAATGATTTTGATTAAGTTTTTTAGTTTATGATTTGATTTATTAATCAAAATCACAAGACAAATCAAGTTCTAGTTCGAATCTAATGTCAAGGTAAGATTGCAGACATTAGAGTCGACATATGGAATCGCAGAGTCGACTCCAGAAATCGGCATAAACTTTAGAGTCAACACCTGGACTGTTAGAGCCGACTCCAACAGAAAGACAGAACGTTGGTTTTTCTGGTCACGACTTAGAGTCGACACCTGGACTGTTAGAGTCGACTCCAGAGGATTTTTGTCGACCCCAGAAAAGTCAGAGATGACTCCAGATCAAGCAGATTGGAGATTTTTGATTTAGAGCTGACTCCAAAAAGTTAGAGTCGACTCCAGATTGTCAGAAATGACTCCAGAACTATCAGAACGTCTCTAAACTTTATTTTTATCCTTTTTAATCCCAATAGCTATTACCCTATTTGGATCTAATCCTTCTTACACTTGTTTCTAATGGATAGTTTTCAACTATTTATGGATTAAGAAGGGTCTATAAGAAGGAGTTTTGTTGTATCCGAAAAAAAGAGAAAATAAGAAAAAAAAGAGTGAAATTCATCAGAAAATCAAAAGAGAAAAGAGGGAAGATTCGAAAGGAAAGATTATACTGATTTCCAACAGAAAAGAGAGAGATTCCTAGCTTTCTTAGTTCCATTTTAAAATAATCGAATCTGTGATGCATGTCAATTTGGAAAACAAACAAGAACTTCTTTCAAATCTAAGAATGTTGTTTCAACTACTAGGCCACTAGAGCTACTACACATGGATCTTTTTGGACCTACTAGAACCACAAGTATATAAGAAAAGAAATATGGTCTTGTGATAGTAGATGATTACTCTAGATTCACTTGGTAATATTTTTGGCTCACAAAGATGAGACTTTCTCAATATTTCTAAAATTCGTTAAGAAAGTCACAAATGATAAAAACACTACCATAGTGTCTATTAGAAGTGATCATGGAACTGAATTTGAAAATTACTTATTTAAAAATTCTGTTTTAAAAAAGGCATACATCATAATTTATCAGCACTTAGGACACCACAACAAAATGAAGTTGTAGAAAGAAAGAATAGAACTTTAGAAGACATGGCCCGTACCATGCTATGTGAAAGCCAACTTCCAAAATAGTTTTGGGCAGAAGCTATAAACACAACATGTTACATCCTAAATAGAGCCCTGATTAGACCTATGCTTAAGAAAACTCCCTATGAACTATGGCATAATAGGAAACCCAATTTAGGTTATTTTCATGCATTTGGTTGTAAATGCTTTATTCATAACAATGGTAAGGACAATCTTGGAAGTTTGATGCAAAGTCTGATGAAGGTATTTTCCTAGGATATTCTACATCTAGCAAAGCATATAGAGTATTTAATAAGAGAAGCTTAGTTGTAGAAGAATCCATTCATATAGTGTTTGATGGGTCTTTAGCATCAAGTTCGGATAAATTGATGATGAGGAAGATACATCTTTGATTGAAAGAGGTATTAAAAAATTAAATGTATCTTCAGATCAAGAACCTGAAGCTAAGGATGATGACTCACCTAAGAATGATGGTATTGATACTGCTCATAATGATAAAGATCTACCTAGAGATTGGAGATATGCTTATGGTCATCCTAAGGACCTAATCATAGGTGATCCATCTCAAGGTGTAAGGACTAGATCATCAATGAGAAATATCAATAATCATCTTGCATTTGTATCTCATATAGAACCCAAAACTTTAGAGGAAGCTGAGAAAGATAGTTATTGGATGTTAGCAATGCAGGAAGAGTTAAACCAATTCACTAGGAACCAAGTTTGGACCCTAGTAGACATACCTAGAGACCATCCTATAATAGGATCTAAATGGGTTTTTAGAAATAAATTGGATGAAAATGGCTTGGTGATTAGAAATAAGGCTAGATTAGTTGCTAAGGGATATAATCAGGAAGAAGGTATAGATTTTGATGAAACCTTTGCACCTGTTGCTAGATTAGAAGCCATTAGGTTATTACTTGCTTTTGCATGTGCATCAATATCAATTTATTTCAAATGGATGTTAAAAGTGTATTTTTAAATGGTTTTATAAATGAGAAAGTTTATGTTGAACAACCTCCTGGTTTTGAAGATCATGAATTTCAAACCACATCTTCAAATTACACAAAGCACTTTATGGTTTAAAGCAAGCACCTAGAGCATGGTATGATAGATAGAGTACATTTTTGATTGAAAATAATTTTTTTAGAGAAAATGTTGATAAGACTTTGTTTTAAAAAGAAAAGAAAATAATTTAATAATTGTTCAAATTTATGTTGATGACATTGTATTTGGTGCTACTAACGATCTCCTTTGTCAAGAATTTGCTAAGTTAATGCAGAGAATTTGAGATGAGCATGATGGGAGAACTCAACTTCTTCCTTGGACTTCAAATCAAACAAGAGAAAGCAGGGATTTTTATCAACCAAACAAAGTACACAAAGGAAATACTCAAGAAGTTTGGTATGGAATCTGCTAAACCTCTTGGTACGCCAATGAGTCCCTCATGCAAGCTGGACAAGGATGAAGAAGGTAAGAAAGTAGATCAGAAGCATTACCGAGGTATGATCGGATCACTTCTTTACTTAATTGCAAGTAGGCCAGATATTATGTTTTCTGTTTGCCTATATGCAAGATATCAATCTAATCCTAAAGAATCACATTTATTTGTTGTTAAAAGAATCTTTAGATACTTAAATGAAACTAAAAATGTAGGATTATGGTATTCTAGAGACTCAACTTTGAAGTTGATTGCTTATTCTGATTCTGATTATGCTGGTTGTAAATTAGATAGGAAGAGTACAAGTGGTGCATGCCAACTTTTAGGAAGTAACTTAATCTCTTGGTTTAGCAAGAAGCAAAATTCGGTTGCATTATCCACTGCTGAGGCAGAGTATGTTGCAGCTGGAAGTTGCTGTGCTCAAATCCTTTGGATTAAGCGACAACTTGAAGATTATGGTATCACACTTGATAAAATTCCTATTAGATGTGATAACACTAGTGCAATCAATCTAACAAAGAATCCAATCCAACACTCTAAAACTAAACACATAGAAATTAGACATCACTTTATCAGAGAACATGTTTCCAACAATGATGTTTGTCTTGAATATGTGAATACTAATGATCAATTAGCTGATATTTTTACCAAACCATTAAGTGAAGAAAGATTTTATTATCTTAGAGGAGAAATAGGAGTTGTGATCCTTTAGAATGACTTTCTGAAACTCTTAAGGACAACAACTATCTAGACTTCATCAATTTCTTGAAAATCCTCATGTTCAATAAGAAAATTTATCTAGAAATTTGATTCATTGTTTCCCCAATTGTTAAGGGACACTTGTCTAGAGTTTGATGATTAATTTGATCAGTTTCAGATCCTTGAAATTTGAATTTTTTGAAACTATTATGGAGTCGACACCTTCAATCTGTGGAGTCGACACCTTCCTATTTGATGTTCTGTCTGGGTAATTAGAGCCGACACCTGCTTCTATAGAGCCGACTCTAATTTGAGCACTGACAGATTTTTTGGTTCGGAGCCGACACCTCGCTTTGCGGGAGTCGACTCTAAGTGAACCTAGGTCAAAATATAAGGCGGAGTCGACACCTAAACAAACTCTATCTTCTCTAAATCCTCTCTAGAGTCATTCCAAACTGATTCCAACACCTCTAAACCCTTCAAATCTCTTGATTACTCATTCCAATCAAACCCTATGGCTCCTAAGAGGCATGCTACTGTTGGTGGATCAGCGGTTCCCATGAGGAGGCGCATGATTCGGAGGCAAGCTTCGTCTTCATTGTCTGCCACCCGAGAGGCTTCTCCACCTTCTCATCTTCTCCACATGTCGACCAATTAGCAGGTAAGGCTATCACAACCGAAATGAAAGTTGATTTTGATTTCTTTGCTTCGGAGATTTTGCTATTGGCCGTCAATTAAAGGAAATGGGATGGGAAAAGGTTTGTTGATTGGATATTCCTACTTACCCTGCCCTCGTAAGAGAGTTCTACAATGATTTGAGTAGAGGAGAGGAAGGTTTAGTAAGCTGTGTTAGAGGAACAAGAGTCGTAATCACTGCTGAGACCCTTGGAAACTTGTTAGAGATGCCCACTGTTGGGCTAAATGAGTATCAGCATGATGATCGAGGTGGTGCCCTATTTAGGATGCTGGGGAGAGAAGTATCTGAGTTTGAGGAGATTATGGCAAATCAACTGAACTTGAACTCATGCTACTTCATAACATCTGTGGGAGGATCTTATTTCCCAAGATAGGCTGATTTGAGTATGTCTCAGAGCGAGACATCTTGCTGATGGATTGCATCATCACTGGGCAGCCAGTAAATTTAGCTGGGATGATGATAGGCTATATGGCAGAGGCAGCTACCAAGAAAAGGTCACATTGCCATATGGTATGATTCTGACTTTGGTATTTAGAAGCCAAGGTGTGTTGATCATGGATAATGAGCCACTGAGGAAACTAAGGCATACAGACTACTACAGTGTCTCTACCATTCACCGTATGGGCTTCAGAAAGGTAAATGATATTTGGATAAAGAAAGGATAGGAGGCCAGAGTTGAGGAGGCCAGAGCAGAGGACATCCCTGACCCATCTGTTGCGGGACCATCTATAGCTGGACCTTCTAAGGCTGGACCAAGCACATACTCTTCACCTCCACCTCAGACAGCATTTGTATCTGGGAGATTTTCAGATGTGCAGATTGGTCAGCTCAGAGCATTATTAGCTGAGTATGACAGTCAGAGGAGAGATGAGATTAGTCAGATGAAAGATGACATCAGACAGTTTAAGGAGAGATCAATTCCAGACTTGACTTGATTTCATTTTCCATTAACCGCTATGAGAGTCCCTTGGTACTGAGCTTCATAAGATTTTTGAAAGGTTGGAAGGGATCGCAGATGGATCTAGAGCTTATCTAGATGCTACTAGACAATTAAAGAAAGATATAGACCTTGTCGTTGCTCAAATTGAGGGTTGTCTTGAAGGCTTTAAGAAATCGCAGAAAGATGAGATTATGGAACTGATAGGTCATCTGAAGAAAATTGTCTACAAACATGTTTGATTGACCTTCTATTTCCTATAGTGATACCCTATCTAAGCCTATCCTACCCCAACCTATTAGAAACCTAAGATTAGCTTTTCATATTCTAGTTTCTATCTTAGGATTTCTAGTTTACTATACTTTGTTAGCATGTATCTAGGAATTTCTAATTGATATGGTACTTTACTGTGAATGTATTTTAATAGACACATGTAATGCATCTTGATTGAAATACAATTATGAAGTTTACTATCTCTATGATTGAATGAACCAACAACCTCGCTCTGATACCAATTGTTGGTCCAGATAGCAACCCAAGAGGGGGGGTGAATTGGGTTTTTTAAAAATTAAACTTTTTTAAAAACAATCCCCCAGCGGAAGTGAAAACTAGATGTACACGAATTAAAACAGAGTATGCACAGATAGAGAGTTAGAGACAAGAAACAATCACTGCAAATACAAGAATTTTATAGTGGATGTAGGTTACATCCACTATAAAATTCTTGTGTTTGCAGTGATTATTTCCTTGTCTCTAACTCTCTATCTGTGCATACTTTGTTTTAATTCGTGTACATCTAAGTTTTTACTTCCGCTGGGGGACTGTTTTTAAAAAGAGTTTATTTTTTGAAAAACCAATTCACCCCCCCTCTTTGGTTGCTATCTGGACCAACACTGAGTGATTTCTCCGTACCTTGGCAGCGCCAAGTAAAATATAATCTTTTCAAGCCTCAGTCGGGCCGAGTGATTTCTTTGTACCTTGGCAGCGCAAGTAAAATATAATCTTTTCAAGCCTCAGCCAGGCCGAGTGATTTTTTGTACCGTGGTAGCGCCGAGTAAAATATAATCTTTTCAAGCCTCGACCAACCGAGTGAATTCTTCGTACCTTGGAAGTGCTAAGTAAAATATAATCTTTTCAAACCTTGACCAGGCCAAGTGATTTCTCTGTACCTTGGTAGCACCAAATAAAATATAATCTTTTCAAGCCTCGGCCGGACCAGTGATTTCTCCATACCTTGGCAGCGCCAAGTAAAATATAATCTTTTCAAGCCTCAGTGAGCCAAGTGATTTCTTCGTACCTTGGCAGCACCAAGTAAAATATAATTCTTTTAAGCCTCGGTAGGACCGAGTGATTCTTTCAAGCCTCGGTAGGACCGAGTGATTCCTTTAAGCCTCGCACCACGAGTGATTCTTTCAAGCCTCAGCACGATCGAGTGATTCCTTCAAGCCTCGGTAGGACCTAGTGATTCCTTCAAGCCTCGGCACAACCGAGTGATTCTTTCAAGCCTCGATAGGACTGAGTGATTCTATAAAGCCTCGGTAGGACCGAGTGATTCCTTCAAGCCTTGGCACGATCGAGTGATTCTTTCAAACTCGGTAGGACCGAGTGATTTTTTTAAGCCTCGGCAGACCGAATGATTTTTTAATATTTCAATATGGCTAAACTGCTTCTCTAACCCTTGGCAAAGTTAACTAACTTTTCCTTGTACTTTGACAAACTCAAACAAGTCATTTCTTATCTCACCAAAGTAAGGTAAGACCCATTTCATCCTTTGGCATGACCGAGCTTCTATTGAGAATTAGCAAGGTCACCTAGGCCTCCTTCTAACCTAAGTCGAGGCAAATACTCTCTCCGCAAAGGACTAAGCAAAACTAAATCATCAAAATGCCTGGCCGAAGCAAAGTTCCTAAAACGTTACTAACGTTATGAGCAGGTGCTACCATTCAAAAGGTGAGACCCGGGGACATTAAATGTTCGTTTCCCTTTCCCATAGCAGGAGGGATGTCCCACTGGGTGTTCCTGTGTTTCAAAAGTCCCAGATATCCATCCTGCACCCCATTTGATTCAGAATATACAAACAATTCTTGTACTGGGGTGACACAAATACGTTGGCATGCCAAAGAAATTGGTACTTAATACAAAAGAAATAGAGCAGCAAACAAACAAAAGTGTGAAAAGAAAGACTTCTTTATTGCTTAGAAGAAATTACAAGTGTAGTACAGCACAGGAGATAAAAGAAAATAAATCAAAAAGCTCAACAAACAGGCCCGACTGGTAACATTGCTTCCTCTTTTGATCCAAGAAATCAGAGAAATTAGACAACTCCACTAGTTGACTGAGTTGCTGGGCAACATTACAAAACAAAGAAAGCTGCCCAAAGCTACTTAACTTCTTCCTCATTAGAAGCCAATTGATGGATCCTCGAATGGATAAACTGAGGGATCCAAAATGGCACTCATTTAAGGACTGAGGATGAAGGAAAGCCTGTGAAAGCCGGGGCCCCTAAAAGATTGCATTTTCAGTGGTCTGCAGGGCCCCATGGTAGGTGAAAGAAGCCAAATAGGGAGCACTTGCATGTGCTCCCCATATGACCCCTGCATCTCTTCTTATGTGCTCTCCATATGACCTCCGTGACTCCTCCTCTGAGGATTGCACGCTCTCCCAACTATCAGGGTTGGGCCAAATCTCAAAAGAAAAATTCGACCTTACTACCCCCAACCTCAACAAGAGAAAGGCCATGAAAGTTTCTCTCTACCCACAGAGCAAGAAAGTTCTCTCGAGTATGCTCATGTGCCTTCCGCTCTCCTCCTTTTTTATAGGCACTAAACTAAGAATAGCCAATAATGGAGGGAAGACTTCGAACCCAAAATGCCATAATTGCACCGCACTTGGAGCCATGTGGCATGCCATGGTAAAACTCGGTGCATCTCAAAATATGTAGGGTATGTCCCCAATACCATAATGAAGGGTGGAAGATTTTTTTCTGATCTCGAATCAAGAGTCTTAAATGCCAAGAACCGTCTACAAATCCTCGGGATATGACTAAGCTTGGGAAATTCTCCGTGAAAAATGACGCGGTCCAATAGCGATCAAGTGCTTGGTATATATGAAAAGCGAACTCGTATCGGAAAAGACATGGCTTTAAATATGAGATGGATGCCCTGAGAAGAAATAATATATACTTCGGCGAAGCCGAGCTGTCCCCCTCCTCGGCAAATCCGAGCCACTTTCTATGCCTCGGCCAAGTCAAATAGTTCTCTCTATTTTGGCAAAGCCAAATTATTTCCTCTACCTCGGCAAAGCCAAACCATTCTTTTTGCCCCGGCAGAGCCAAGCTATCTCCCGCTTTAGTAGATCCGTCCAGATTGATCTCAACGAGGCCCACTACAACAGAAAATAAATATAGCACGCAAAAAACGTCACTAATGCATCGCTAAACTGGGTTTTGCGACGCATTAGCGATGCAACTGTAGCGTCGCTGTAAGTCTCGTCACAGAATGAATTTAGTCGCAATTGTGTCGCTAAATAGCGACTCTCAGTGATGCATTTATTGCATCGCAATATTTAATAATAATATTTTAAAATATTAGCGATGCAATTTCACTCGCTAATAAGTTGCTAATTAAATTTTTATAAAAAATATTAAAAATTAAAAATTAAAATGGTTAAATTTAATATTGCGATGCAACCAAGTGCGTCGCAATATTGCGACGCTAAGACGTTGCATCGTAATATTTAATAATAATATTTTAGAAATATTAGCGATGCAATTTCAGTCGCTAATACCTCACTAATTAAATATTTTTTAAAAAATAAAAAAATTAAAAATTAAAATGGTTAAATTTAATATTGCAATGTAATTGAATGCATCGCAATATTTAATAATAATATTTTAGATATATTAGCGATGCAATTTCAGTCGCTAATTAATTTTTTTAAAAAAATATAAAAATTATAAATTAAAATAGTTAAATTTACAAAAATTATGATCGAAACACTGATATTGATCGAAACACTAATATTAATCGAAACATTCATCATTAAATTTCTAAAAATTAATATATTAAAATTTTGAAGTTTCCATGTACAACACAAAAAAGTAAAGAAAAAAATACATCAAGAATCTCCACTATTACGATCACATGGTGGCTGGAAATCTGCGACATGCGGCTAACCAAATCCCGCATGTGACGCATCTGCTCTCTTATGTCAGAAAGCTTGTGTGAAGGACTTTCGTGCGCTGGTTGAACTCGTGCTGAAGGACCTCCGTGCGCTGATCGAACTCCTGCTGAATCTCCTGCCGAACGTCCTGCCGAACCGCCTCTGTAATAGATCTCCGAATGTCCTCTAAACGCTCGCAGGAATATCGCCAGAATAGCGAATTGGAGGCCTGTGAGAAAATATGTAGAAGCTTAGTGCCCAGACCATAGACCCTATGGTCTCGCGCTGGGCACCAACAACCTCCAAAAATACACGTCGACTCTCCTCTGATGAGAGTTCGACGGGCGGTCCTCCATCAGTGGAGTCGACCTGCGATGCCTGGGACTGAAGCTCCTCGACTCGTGCCTTTGAATTATAAAATCAACAATAAATGAATCAATAAATTTCTCTAAATAAAATTTTAGAAATTAAACATATACAATATAAAGCTAATTTCTTACCGCAACCTCCGTGATCGTGTATCGACCCAGGAACCGTCCCTCCTGGTGTGTGTCGCCCTGAATAGACGAAACTCACCAGGATCTCCGCCCTCCTGTTCAGACTACAAAACAGAAAGAAAAATTGATATAAATAAAAGTATTTATAAATAACTAAATTAGTAATTAAAATATTTAAGTTTTCTTACCATGCAGCGTCTGTGCTCCTGAATCGAAATAGACCCCGCAGTGTGGCGGGAGAGAACCGTGCCAGGACGCCCCTCCCGGATCGACGGTTCGTGCTGGCTGATGTGGACCTCCTGCGCCAGCCATCAGACTGCCACGCCTGCTGCCACTCGTGCCAAATATCCTTCGGCACATGGGCAGGACGCTCACCCGATGTCCTCCAATGATGAAGCATGTCGTAGTATCGGCTGCTGTAAGAGCATTCCATGCTGCCCTAATGGCATCATGGATAGCAGGGTCCTACGTAAACTTTTTCTGCATTGAAATAAACAGTTAGTTTAAGAATTTATTAAGATTAAGGAATTTAAGATAAATTGTATTTAATAAGTTTACCTGAAACTCTGAAAAATAAAACTTCCGTGGCTGCAGATACATGGCGCCAATCGTAGCCACTAGGATCAGCACGCCTCTAAAATATGGAGCTGATCTGGCTCGATACATGATGCTGCTCAATAAATATTAAAAAATACATGTTTATAGGTAATTGACTTAAAAACATAAATGATATATTTACAATTACTATATACTTACAGCCCATGAGCATCCAGTCCAAGTACGGTGCGGCCGACGATGGAAGAACTCTCGATGTATGTGCCAATCGGCTGGATGATAATACTAATGCAGGATCACCGCCGATGGCTGAAGAGATCGGAGGCAGTGCGATGTGTGGAGATCCGAACTCTCCATCTCCAAAGCTCATGGGATCTGATGCAGTAGGGCTATCTCTGCTCACTCTGTCTGTCGCCGGTAGATCTACATCGGCCCGTCATACTGAAAATACTAAAGATTCATGAATGTATTACAATTAATGATTAAATATGTAAAAATATAACATTTGTAAAAATAAATTGAATTTGAAAAAACCTCTATGTTTAGTCGGTTTCATTTGTTTCGTGAAATGTTGGTTCAACATCCGATGTCGTATCAGACTGTGATTCAGTTTCATTATCATCAGAAGGAAACCGAACATTTGAATCCGCAATTTCTTGGACATCACCATTTGGATCTCTAAGTGATGTTTCAGGAGCCCTTGTGTCATCCTCAATTGCATGCATTTCCATCTCATCCTCTTGAAATGCAGGCACTCGACTGATTGACTTGATGAACTCTCGTCTAATACAATTGTTGAATGTGGGACAATTTTAGAAACAGCCCACCAATCTCGCTTGTCGTTGCGCAAACTTGGATATCCGCATTAAAACACTTGCTAAGCTTAGGATGTAAGATGAATGGATCATATTTCTGCAATCTTCATCGATGGTTCACTTCAACTAGATTGTAGTCATTATGAACCCTTTTCCCACAGGAAGTGTCGGATTGAACCAATCGCAACGAAACAATACGGTTCGTTTAATAGGCCAACTGGGATATTCAACTTCAACCACCTCTACTAACTTTCCGTAATAATCCTGCATATTTGCTCCAACACTTTCTCCTTTAACACACACGCCCCAGTTCTACATGCCTCTTGAAGCTGCTAGTCGTTCAATCTGAAATTTGTACCCATTAACAAAATAGCCAGTAGAGGTTGTTATGGTCTTCAATGGCTATTGCAATAGACATTTAATGAAAATATTATCATTTGTGGACCATGGATCGTTTACCTATAAATTAATAAGCTATTCACAACCAATTCAAAAAATAAAAGCCATTATTGAAATTGATTGAGTGATACTACTCACAAATTCATAAAACCAGTAAGCTTCTGCCTTATGGCAACTTGACTGATGTCGGATTCATCTGTCGTTGTCTATCACAATACATCCTTATGGGATGATAAGGATTAAAATATATGTTAGCAATTAAATATTGTGGTATATTGCAATTTAAATTAGAAGTTCCAATTAAGCATTGAAGTATATACTTACTCAATGTATGGATCGACTTCTCTACAGTTCATTAGGATGTAATAATGTGCTGCATTATACTCCATATCGCTAAGATTTCTTACTTCTGCGCCCCAAATGAACGGCCGATACCTTTAAAAACTGATATTCTATCGTCATTAGGTTCTCCTTCATCCATACATATGTCATCGTTATGACCAACATTTCGGCTCCTCGTGCGGACGTGACCCTCAAAGTAATACGAGGCAAAAGCTGAAACTTCTTCGACCAAGTGTGCATTACATATTGAACCTTCAACCCTTGCCTTATTACGCACATTATTTTTTAACTTCTTAAGGTACCTATATGTAAAGGTGTAAAAAAAATAAACCAATGTTCTCGCAATGAAATAATATTTGAAATGTCAACATGTCTTACTGATGTATATATTTACCTCTCGAAAGGATACATCCAGCGATACTGCACGGGACCAGCTATGCTCGCTTCGTATGGCAAGTGAACCGGTAAATGCTCCATTGAGTCAAAAAACTGGAGGAAATATTCACTCCAGCTTGCATAAAATAATTGGAATTTCCTCCTTAAGCCTTGCCATGGATGCAGAAGTAATGACTGCGGCAGATAACTTCTTGAAGAACAAGCTGAGCTCCATCAATGCCTTCCAGACATGGTGCGGAAGCACTCACGAAAAGCTATAGGCAATAACCGTTGCATGAAAACATGGCAGTCGTGACTCTTCATGTCGAATAACTTGAGCTTATGCATGTCCACACACCTACCGATATTTGAGGCATAACCATCTATAAATTTTAACCCTCTAACCCAGTTACATAATACTTCTCGTGAATTTCTGTCAAGAGTGTAACAGGCTTTAGGATAGTCCCGTCGGCACTCCTCCTCAAATCACCTCTTCTGCAATAAAGATTAAGTTCTTCTCTTGACTTTGTAGTGTCTTTGATTTTTCCGAGATGTTTAGCACCGTGTTAAATATGTTATCAAAGAAATTTTTCTCGATATGCATAACATCCAAGTTGTGCCGGATGAGATTTATGCTCCAATATGAAAAATCTCAAAATATACTCCTCTTCTTCCAGTTATGTTCTTTACATATACTGCCATTTATTCTATTTGCATCTGGTTCCCAAGCATACCTCAACCCCAAATGCTCTATAGTATCAAATATATCAGTGCCGGACCTAATCGGTTCGGCGAATTTTGTGACTGCTTTGTTCTTCCGGAAGGCGGTCAAGTTATGCCTGTAAGGATGATTTGGAGGCAAGAACTTCCTATGATTATCAAACCATGACTGCTTACCACTCTTCTGCAATGTAAATGCATCCGAATCATACATGCAATGGGGGCATGCCAGACGTCCAGCAGTGCTCCAACCAAACAACATTGCATATCCGGGAAGTCACTTATTGTCCACATCAAAGCAGCTCTTATGATGAAATTTGTTTCAATGAAATGTCGTAGGCTATGACTCCTGTTTCCCACAACATTTTCAATTCGGCCACCAACGGTTGCAGGAAGACATCAATCTTTTCCTTTGGATTTGATGGTCTGGAACCAAAACTGTCAAAAATATTGCAGAATCTTTCATGCACTTCCATGGAGGAAGGTTATATACAGTCAGTATCACAGGCCAACATGATACTGTTGGCCCGCTTGACCAAATGGTTAGAAGCTATCGGTACAAAGACCTAATCTCACATTCCTTATATCTTCAACGAAATCAGGATGATTTTCATTGAAATACTTCCAAGCTTTTGAATCTGACGGATGCCGCATTTCATCCTCTTTAGATTCATGTTCGGCATGCCATCTCATATCAGCAGCTGTAGCCTCATATCTGTATAATCTCTGCAGGCGTGGAGTAAGAGGAAAGTAATGCATCCTCTTGTAAGGCACACTTTTCCTCCTACTTGTACTAGCTCCCCTTCGCCATTTTTGTACCTCGATTGCCCACAAATCTTACACCATCGCAGCTCCGAGTCTTCACCCCAATATATCATGCAATTGTTCAAGCAACAATCGATCTTATTAACTGGGAGCCCAAGCCCAGCAATAACTTCTTCGTTGAGTAAAAACTATCTGCTACAACATTATCATTTGGCAAAATTTTTTGATTAACCCAGCTACAGAATTGAACGCCTTTTCTGATAATCGATGTTCTGCCTTAATATTCAACAACCGAGCAGCCGTAGACAACTGGGAATGGCCCTCACAACCAGGATACAATTTTTGATTTGCATCACAACATATCATAAAATTGCTGTGCATCTAGATTTGGTTCTTCCATAAATGTATTCTGATTGAATTCATTACCCGATGCATTCATCACCATTTCTTCATATGTGTTTAAATTCACAAATGGTTCATCTACGGGAATTGACACTTGTTGGGTTGTAACAGCTGCTGGAATTTCCTCTGGTTCACCATGACAGTACCAAACATCGTAATCAGGTACAAACCCCTTTTTACACAAATGCACCTTAACAGTTTCAACATCTCTGTAGGCTTTATTCTGACACCTGTGAAAGTTGCATGGGCACCTAATCCTAGGCCCATCCATCCATTCAGGTTGGCTACATGAAAATGCGATAAATTCTTCCAATCTATTCAGAAAATATGGATTAAGCAAGCATCTTTTATCATTGCATACATCCATGAGCGAGCCTCGCTCATTTTTGACCGACTTATACAATTTCTAGTAAACCATTAAAGGAAACCACATTATAAAACTATAATAGCATTACTAAATATATAACTAAATTATTTCTTTTACACAACTAAGGTTAATAACAACCATTTAAATCATTTATTACTAAACCAATTTTCTTTTACATAACTAAGGTCCCTACCCTGCAAGGCCGGGCCACGGCTATGATCCTTGGCGTGCTAGCAAGGACCGAGGCACAGGTTTATGCCAGGCTAATGCTAGGGCTTGAGTTCGGATCGGACTGCAAGGCAGTCCATTCAATCATGAGACTTCACAAGCATTCAAGTGTCCTAAATTAATTCCACCTTCACTCCATGTCTAAAAGGTAAGGCCCTATCCCATTCAAGAATATTTTTGTGATATGTTATTCTGCTATTAATTATCATCGATCGGCAGCATTTCCCCATATGTTCTCCTAAATGTGTTGCATATATGCCACACCACGAGAACGTATGAGCAAATACAAACCGCAATCTCAACCAACGATGATTAATAGCAGACTAACATATCGCAAAAAATATTCTCAAACTGTCCACAAGGACAATTTGAGAATTTGCAAGACTAAGTCTTACAAATTCTCAAACGGGTCTAAAGGTTATAGTACTGTGAGAAATAATATGAAATCCAAAGACAATCGAACTTATGCTTGTTATTCAGAAATTCTTGTCAATTCCGTAATAAACTCATTACATAATTCTATATGAAAAGTAAAATATAAATCATTAAAACTACTAATTCGGTGCTGAAACTTAAATAGAACTACAACAAGACGTTCATTCTAGCATTACATAATTTAATGCATCATTCAATTTGAAGCAGGATGTAAATAATCAAGACATAATATGATATTATAAAATTATTATAATATGATATTATAAAATCATTATAAATCATATTATAATATCAATAAAATTAGAACTCACATATGTCAAATGTTCATCAATAAACTATCATGCATAGTTTAATAGACTGAGAAATTGAACCATGACTATATAAAAATTACTAATCAATTATGACTGAATTAATTTAAAACATAATAAGCACTAAATAATCGTAAAGCAATTTCTTTAATTAATTTACTATCGATCATAATCACTAATTAGCAAATACTACATTGATGTTATATTGCAACCATTATTTATTAGAATACCATAATTTATTGTTATTATTTTATATTATAATATTATGAACTAATATAAGTTAATATATATTATAATATGATATTATTAATAAAGTGTCCTAAATTAATTATCATAAACATACTTTTTTATGATCATAGTTAATATTATAAGTTAAAGGGATAATAAATTTTATTTTTCTAATTTAATAACAAAAAATTCAAATATTGAATGATATCATAATTTCATATTAATTTATAATGAGTTTATTATAAATAATTTTTTATTGGTGAAAATGAATATAATATTAAATTTAATATTGTAACAAGAACTTATAATAACATTCTGACAATAAGACATGCATGAAGAAAACTATTTCGAAATTATTTTAAAATTTCATCAAACCCAAAATAGTTCAATATATGATGTTATAGAATCATTATATTATTATATATAATATCACATAATATAATATTTTATATAATATTAAAATAATACTATAATGTATTCTAATATTATTTTAATATATTATTTATTTAATATAATAATATTACTATAGGGGTTTTCTAAATTTAATTGATATAATAATATTTTTAAATAAACTATTAAAATTAAAATATTAAAACAGCTTACTAATAATATTTTTAATATTAATAATTAAATAGTTTAATCAGTAAAATTGGTTATGAAATATATTTTGTAATATTAAAGAATAATATTTTGTAATAAATATTTTTTTATTATAATAGTTTATCAATAAATAATAAATTATTAAGATTAAAATATTAAAACAGCTTACTAATATATTTTGTAATAAATTTATTTTTTATATTAATTTAATAAAAAAACCCATCCCTGTTTTTTTTTAATTTTTTTAATTTTTATTTTTTTGGTGGCCTGGCCATAGGCCACCGTGGCCAAGCCACAGACGGCCACGACCGGGCCATGGCCGGAGAAGACGGGAGGAGGGGGGATTCCCCCCTGTTAAATTTTTTTTTCCCGTGGCCTGGCCACTGTGGCCAGGCCACGGCCGCAGCCATGGCCGTAGAAAACGGGAGGGGGGGAGGGGTTCCCCCTGTAAAATTAATTTTTTCCCGTGGCCTGGCCACTGTGGCCAGGCCAGGCCACGTCTGGCCACGGCCGCGGTCGGAGAAGACGGAAGAGGGGAAAACTCCCCCCCACTGTTAAATATTTTTTTTCCGTGGCCTAGCCACTGTGGCTAGGCCACGATCGGCCACGGCCGCAGCCGCACCGAGAAGACGGGAGGGGGGGAGGGGTTCCCCTGTTAAATTAATTTTTCCGGGGCCTGGCCACTATGGCTAGGCTGGCCACGACCGCGGCCGTGGCCGGAGAAGACGGGAGGGGGGATTCCCCCCCCCCCCCACACACACTGTTAAATTGACGAGAGGGGGGGAGGGGTTCCCCCCGTTAAATCAATATTTTCCGTGGCCAGGCCACTGTGGCTAGGCCATGACGGCCACGGCCGCGGTCATGGCCGGAGAAGACGAGAAGGGGGGGATTCCCCCCCCCCCACTGTTAAATTTTTTTTTTTAGAGGGAGGGAGAGGAGTACCTTGCGAGTGATTCGGGTGCCGGAGAGCCGCCGGAGAGCTGTCGGACGTGGGGAAGACGGAGGACGAGAAAGGAGAAGGCAGGAGGGGGGGTTCGGGCTCGTTAGGAGGAAGAAGAAGAGGGGGATCCGCATGGATTTATGAATCAGGATTAGCGACGCAAGATTGTGTCGCTAATATGTCGCTAATCAGCTACGCTAATTATGCATCGCTAATTGCATCGCTAAGTTTCCGCCAGTAGGCATTTTGGCGGAAAAGCGACGCATCTGATTTGCGTCGCAATATTGCGACGCATATGCTATGCGTCCCAATATTAGTTTAAAATTTTAATATTACAAATATTACGATGCAGGCATTATGCATCGCAATATTTGTATTATTAAATTAATAAACTAATATCAATATTGCGATGCATTATGAATGCGTCGCAATATTGCGATGCATAATGGATGCGTCGCAATATTATTTGTTAATTTAAAACTAATATTGCGACACATCCATTATGCGTCGCAATATTGCGACGCAGTCATAATGCGTCGCAATATTAGTTTGTTAATTTAAAACTAATATTGCGATGCATCCATTATGCGTCGCAATATTGCGACGCAGTCATAATGCATCGCAATATTGCGACGCAATCATAATGCGTCGCAATATTAGTTTGTTAATTTAAAACTAATATTACGACGCATCCATTATGCGTCGCAATATTAGTTTTAAATTAACAAACAAATATTGCGACGCAATTATACTGCGTCGCAATATTGATATTAGTTTATTAATTTAATATTATAAATATTGATATTAGTTTATTAATTTAAAACTAATATTGCATGCATCCATTATGCGTCGCAATATTGCGATGCAAATACGTTGCATCGCAATATTAGTTTATTAATTTATAAACTAATATTGCGATGCATTATAGCTTGGATCCGACCGCTGCGATCCATCCGATCGGCGACGATCCGACGGTTGCGATCGATCTAAGCCATGATCCCGATCTGTGATGATCGTCCGATGGTTGCGATCCATCCGATCGGCAACGATATCCGATGGTTGCGATCGATTGAACCCATGATCCCGATCGGCGATGATCGATCTGACGGTTGCGATCCAACTAATCGGCGACGATCCGACGGTTGCGATCGATCCAGGCCATGATCCCAATCGGCGATGATCGATCCGACGGTTGCGATCGATCCAAGCCATGATCCCGATCGGCGATGATCGATCCGACCACTGCTATCGATCGATCGGCGATAATCCGACGGTTGCCATCGATCCAAGCCATGATTTCGATCGGGGATGATCGATCCGACCGTTTCGATCCATCCGATCGGCTACGATATTCGACGGTTGTGAGTGATCCAAGCCATGATCCCGATCGGGGATGATCGATCCGACCATTACATATAGAACCGATCGGCAACGATCCGACGGTTGCGATCGATCAAAGCCATGATCCCTATCGGCGATGATCGATCCAACCGCTGCGATCCATCCGATCACGATGATAGGACGGTTGCGATCGATCCAAGCCATGATCTCGATCGGTGATGATTGATCCGATGGTTGCGATCCATCTGATCGGCGACGATATCCGATGGTTGCGATCGATTGAACCCATGATCTTGATCGGCGATGATCGATCGACGGTTGTGATCCAACTAATCGGCGATGATCCGATGGTTGCGACCAATCCAGGCCATGATCGCAATCGGCGATGATCGATCCGACCGTTGCGATCCAACCGATCGGCGATGATCCGACGGTTGCGATCGATCCAAGCCATGATCCCGATCGGCGATGATCGATCCGACCGCTGCTATCGATCCGATCGGCGACGATCCGACGGTTGTGATCGATCCAAACCATGATTCCGATCGGGATGATCGATCCGACCGTTTCGATCCATCCGATCGGCTATGATATCCGACGGTTGCGAGTGATCCAAGCCATGATCCTGATCGGGGATGATTGATCCGACCATTACATATAGAACCAATCGGCGATGATCCATGGTTGCGATCGATCCAAGCCATGATCCCGATCGGCGATGATTGATTCAACCGTTGCGATACATCCGATCGGCGACGATCCGACGGTTGCGATCGATCAAAGCCATGATCCCGATCGGCGATGATAGATCCGACCGCTGTGATCCATCCGATCGGCGATGATCGGACGGTTGCGATCGATCCAAGCCATCATCCTGATCGGCGATGATCGATCCGATGGTTGCGATCCATCCGATCGGCGATGATATCCAACGGTTGCGATCGATTGAACCCATGATCCCATCGGCGATGATCGATCCGACAGTTGCGATCCAACTAATCGCGATGATCCGACGGTTACGATCGATCCAGGCCATGATCCCAATCGGCGATGATCGATCCGACCATTGCGATCCAACCGATCGGCGACGATTCGATGGTTGCGATCGATCCAAGCCATGATCCGATCAGCGATGATCGATCCGACCGTTGCGATCCATCTGATCGGGGATGATATCCGACGGTTGCGATCGATCCAAGCCATGATTCCGATCAGGGATGGTCGATCCGACCGTTACGATCCATCCCATCGGCGACGATCTGACGGTTGCGATTGATCTAAGCCATGATTCCGATCTACGATGATCGATCCGACAGTTGCGATCCATCCGATCGGCAATGATATCCGACGGTTGTGATCGATTGAACCCATGATCCCGATCGCGATGATCGATCCGACGGTTGTGATCTAACTAATCGGCGACGATCCGATGGTTGCGATCGATCCAAGCCATGATCCCAATCGGCGATGATCGATCCGACTATTGCGATCCAACCATCGGTGACGATCCGACGGTTGCGATCAATCCAAGCCATGATCCCGATCGGCGATGATCGATCCGACCGCTGCTATCGATCCGATCGGCGATGATCCAATGGTTGTGATCGATCCAAGCCATGATTCCGATCGGGGATGATCGATCCGACCATTTCGATCCATCCGATCGGCTATGATATCCGACGGTTGCGAGTAATCCAAGCCATGATCCCGATCGAGGATGATCGATCCGACCATTACATATAGAACCGATCGGCAACGATCCGACAGTTGCGATCGATCCAAGCCATGATCCCGATCGGCGATGATCGATTCGACCGTTGCAATACATCCAATTGGTAACGATCGACTGTTGCGATCGATCAAAGCCATGATCCCGATCGGCGATGATCGATCCAACCATTGCAATCCATCGGATCGGCGATGATCGGACGGTTGCGATCGATCCAAGTTATGATCCTGATCGGCGATGATCGATCCGATGGTTGTGATCCATCCGATCGGTGACGATATCCGATGGTTGCGATCGATTGAACCCATGATCCTGATCGGCGATGATTGATCCGATGGTTGCAATCCAACTAATCAGCGACGATCCGACGGTTGCGATCGATCCAGGCCATGATCCCAATCGGTGATGATCGATCCACCATTGTGATCCAACCGATCGGCGATATACGACGATTGCGATTGATCCAAGCCATGATCCCGATCGATGATGATCGATCCGGCCGTTGTGATCCATCCGATCGGGAACAATATCCGATGGTTGCGATCAATCCAAGCCATGATTCCGATCAGGGATGATTGATCTGACCATTGTGATCCATCAGATCGGCGACGATCCGATGGTTTCGATCGATCTAAGCCTTTATCCCGATCTGCGATGATCGATCCGACGGTTGCGATCCATCCGATCGGCAACGATATCCGACGATTGCGATCGATTGAACCCATGATCCCGATCGGCAATGATCGATCCGACGGTTGCGATCCAACTAATCGACGACGATCCGATGGTTGCGATCGATCCAGACCATGATCCCAATCGGCAATGATCGATCCAATTGTTGCGATTCAACCGGCGATGATCCGATGGTTGCGATCGATCTAAGCCATGATCCCGATCGGCGATGATCCATCCGACCACTACTATCGATCCGATCGGTGACGATCCGGTGGTTGCGATCGATCCAAGCCATGATTCCGATCGAGGATGATCGATCCGACCATTTCGATCCATTCGATCGGCTACGATATTGGACGGTTGCGAGTGATCCAAGCCATGATCCCGATCAGGGATGATCGATCCGACCATTACATATAGAACCGATCGCGACGATCCGACTGTTGCGATCGATCCAAGCCATGATCCCGATCAGCGATGATCGATTCGACCATTGCGATCCATCCGATCGGTGACGATCCGACGGTTGCGATCGATCAAAGCCATGATCCCAATCGGCGATGATCGATCCGACCGCTGCTATCCATCCGATCGGCGATGATCGGACTGTTGAGATCGATCCAAGCCATGATCCCGATCGGCGATGATCGATCCGATGGTTGCGATCATCCGATCGGCGATGATATCCGACGGTTGCGATCGATTGAACCCATGATCCCGATCGGCGATGATCGATCTGACATTGCGATCCAACTAATCGGTGACGATCCGACGGTTGCAATCGATCCAGGCCATGATCCCAATCGGCAATGATCGATCCGACCATTGCGATCCAACCGATCGACGACGATCGACGGTTGCGATCGATCCAAGCCATGATCCTGATCGGCGATGATCGATCCGACCATTGCGATCCATCCGATCGGGGATGATATTCGACGGTTGTGATCGATCCAAGCCAAGATTCCGATCGGGATGATTGATCCGACCATTGCGATCCATCCGATCGGCGATGATCTGACGGTTGCGATCGATCTAAGCCATGATACCGATATGCGATGATCGATACGACGGTTGCGATCCATCCGATCGGCAACGATATCCGACGGTTACGATCGATTGAACCCATGATCCCATCGGCGATGATCGATCCGACGGTTGCGATCCAACTAATCGGCAACGATCCGATGATTGCGATCGATCCAGGCCTTGATCCCAATCGGCGATGATCGATCCGACTGTTGCGATTCAACCGATCGACGACGATCCAATGGTTGCGATCGATCCAAGCTATGATCCCGATCGGCGATGATCAATCCGACCACTGCTATCGATCCGATCGGCAAATCCGACGGTTGCAATCGATCCAAGCATGATTCCGATCGGGATGATCAATCCGACCGTTTCGATCCATCTGATCGGCTATGATATCCGATGGTTGCGAGTGATCCAAACCATGATCCCGATCGAGGATGATCGATCCGACCATTACATATAGAACTGATCGGCGACGATCCGACTGTTGCGATCGATCCAAGCCATGATTCCGATCGGCGATGATCGATTCGACCATTGCGATCCATCCGATCGATGATGATCCGACGATTGCGATCAATCAAAGCCATGATCCCGATCGGCAATGATGATCCAACCACTGCGATCTATCCGATCAGCGATGATCGGACTGTTGCGATCGATCCAAGCCATGATCTCGATCGGCGATGATCGATTTGACGGTTGCGATCCATCCGATCGGCGATGATATCCGACGGTTGCGATCGATTGAACCCATGATCCCGATTGGCATGATCGATCCGATAGTTGCGATCCAACTAATCGTTACGATCCGACGGTTGTAATTGATCTAGGCCATGATCCCAATCGGCGATGATCGATCCAACCATTGGATCCAACGATCGGCGATGATCCGACGATTGTGATCAATCCAAGCCATGATCCGATCGGCTATGATCGATCCGACCATTGCGATCCATCCGATCGGGGACGATATCCAACGGTTGCGATCGATCCAAGCCATGATTCTGATCGGGGATGATTGATCCGACCGTTGCGATCCATTCGATCGGCGACGATCCGACGGTTGCAATCGATCTAAGCCATGATCCCGATATGTGATGATCGATCGATGGTTGCGATCCATCTGATCGATGACGATATTCGATGGTTGCGATCGATTGAACCCATGATCCCGATCGGGGATGATCGATTCGACGATTGCGATCCAACTAATCAGCGATGATCCGACGGTTGCGATCGATCCAGGCCATGATCACAATCGGCAATGATGATTCGACGATTGCGATCCATCCGATCAGCGACGATATCAATAGTTGCAAGTGATCCAAGCCATGATCCCGATCGGTGATGATCGATCCGACCGTTGCGATCCAACCGATTGGCAACGATCCAACGGTTGCGATTGATCCAAGCCATGATGTCAATCGGCGATGATCGATCCGACCATTTCATCCATCCAATCGGCTATGATATCCGATGGTTGCGAGTGATCCAAGCCATGATCCCGATCGGCGATGATCGATCTGACCGCTGTGATCCATCCGATCGGCGATGATCCGACGGTTGTGATCGATCCAAGCCATGATCAATCGGTGATGATCGATCCAACCGTTGCCATCCATCCGATCGGCAATGATCCGGCGGTTGCGATCGATCAAAGCCATGATCCTAATCGGCAATGATCGATCCGACCGTTGATCCATCCGATCGGCGACGATATCGACGGTTGCAAGTGATCCAAGCCATGATCCCGATCGGGGATGATCAATCCGACCATTACATATAGAATCGATCGGCGACGATCCGACGGTTGCGATCGATCCAAACCATGATCCCGATCGGCGATAATCGATTCGACCATTGTGATCCATCCGATCAGCAACGATCTGATGGTTGCGATCGATCAAAGCCATGATCCCGATCGGCGATGATCGATCACCATTGCGATCCATCCGATCGGTGATGATATCGGATGGTTACGATCGATCCAAGCCATGATCCCGATCGGCGATGATCGATCCGATGGTTGCGATCCATTCGATCGGCTACGATATCCGACAGTTGTGATCGATTGAACCCATGATCCCGATCGGCGATGATCGATCCGATGATTGTGATCCAATTGATCGGCGATGATCCGATGGTTGCGATCGATCCAAGCCATGATCCCAATCGATGATGATCAATTCGATGGTTGTGATCCATCTGATCGGTGGCGATATCCGATCGGTTGCGATCGATCCAATTCATGATCCCAATCGGCGATGATCGATCCGATGGTTGCGATCCATCCGATCTGCGACGATCCAACGTTGCGATTAATCCAAGCCATGATCCGATCGGCGATGATCGACGACAGACACTGTCGTGGCCGGCAAGAAAGGGGGGAACCACTTTATATATATATATATTTTTTTTTTCACGGGAGGGGTTGTGGAAAAAAAACCCCTTTTTTAAATTTTACTGGCGGCCTGGCTGTGGCCAGGCCATGGCCTTGGTTGCCGACCACGGCCACGAAAAAAAAAAATTTTGTTATATGCGTCGCTAAATTAATGATTTATTTTTTAATTTTTGGGTTTTTGCGTCGTTATATTAAAAATTAAAATTTTTTATTTTTTTGGTATATGCGTCGCTATTGCGTCGCTAAATTGCGATGCAACCGTTGCGTCGCTATATTAACAAATTTTTTTAATTTTTTGGATTTTTGCGTCGCTAATGCGTCGCTATATTACGACGCAAAATGTGCGTTGCAATATAGCGACTCAATGTTGCGTCGTTGTATTAAAAATTAAATTTTTTTAATTTTTTGGTATTTGCGTCGCTAAATAGCGATGCAATCTCTGCATCGCTATATTAACGAAATTTTTTGAATTTTAGCGATGCAATAATGCATCGCTATATTGGGACGCAAACAGTTGCGTCGCAATATAGCGATGCATTATTGCATCGCTTTATTAAAATTTATTTTTTTTATTTTTTTGTTAAATGCATCGCTATTGTGTCGCTAAATAGCGACGCCATCACTGCGTCGCTATATTAATGATTTTTTTAAATTAAAATGGTTTTTACATCGCTAATGTATCGCTATATTAAAATTATATTTTTTATTTTTTGTTATTTGCGTCGCTATTGCGTCGCTAAATAGCGATGCAATTACTGCGTCGCTATATTAATAATTTTTTTATTTTCTGATTTTTGCGTCGCTATATTACGACGCATTATTATTGCATCGCTAATTGAGTCACTATTTTTTTTTTCTCGCTGAGTTGTCGCAATTTAGTGACGCAAAAATGCGTCGCTAAATTGGCGTCGCTATTTCAGATTTTTCCTGTAGTGGCAGCGACTTCTTCGATTTTAACAAAGTCATTTCAATTTTTTTTAGCAATAACAGAGCTGGACTATTCATTGGGCTTCGTAGTAAGCTAAACTTTAGTAAGGCAAGGATGAGCTAAAAATCCGATTAACACGCAAATACCAAAACAGTGAAACACATAGAGAAAAATAAAACGATTCATTCATATCATAATGTCATCCATATTAAAAAAATGAAGAAAAAAAATATGGAAAGATGGATCTTTAAGTCCTATTTTCATGTTGGAGGCGATTCCAGCAACGTCTGAAGCACGTTGATCTGGCTGACCCTCTCCGTTACTCGGCCCTAAGGATGGGTCCTCCTCCGCAGATGTTTGTGAAACCCCGGCTTCCTCGATGACAGGTCTCAAGGTCTCTGTTTCCTTGGTGATTTCCATAGGAGCCTCCGTTGGATCTCCTTCTGGGCCACTTCAAAATTGATGCCAGGGGAATCTTCGTCATCGTTGCCATCATCGGATGGAGAGGTCGCTGCCAATGCCTGTTGGCGATGGAAAGTAATACCCCTCATCCTCCAAAAATGAGAGGTTGATATTCGGGTACTCCTGAATTACCCTCGTCCGAACCTCACTTGCTCCAACTCTATATGCCTCCTTTGAAAATTGAATCCGCCCATGAATGAATTCTTCCGAGTTCTTATATTTCTTGATTGCTAGAGCAATCTCATTGTCTACCTTGGCTATTCGGTGCTCAAGCTCAAAGCACTTCTCCCGGCTCGAGGCTAAATCCCTGTTAGAGCCATTATTTGATCAACTGCTTTGGCCTTGGTTTTATCTAGCTAGAGAAGGAAAAATAACAAATAAAGCAAATGGTCAGGTCGGCTTTAACTACAAAAAAGAAATGAACCATTGTGTAGAAACAGTAAGAGGACATACCTCTTTGGCGCAGCAAGCAGCCTTGGCTTCTGCTTTCTTGGCTCTTTTTCGAGCCTTCTCCCTCTCTTTTCTGTATTTACTCATGTCCCTCAAGGCGTGTTCAAGATCCATCCGGTCCTTGGAGCCATCGGATCACGCCTGACGCAGCTCGGCCATAAGGTCAAAATTTTGTTTCTGACAGGACTCGAGCCGAGCCTCAAAATGGGACTTTTCTTTAGCGGCTCTACTATTAAGGAAGTCGACCTCCCTTTGGGCCTCTCCTCGGAACTTTGACGGTTCCAATTGAGCTTCATCGGCCATTCTTCGAGCCTCTCCAAGCTCGGCCACTTCCGTCCGAAGTCGTAACGCCTCGGATCGGGCATCCTCACCCAACGCTTGACCTCATCAAGCTCGGCTTGCACTTTCGCCAACTCCTCTGAGTGTTGATCAGCCGAGCTTATTTTGGCATGGAGTACCTCAACCTCACGCGAGATATATCTATTGTGTTCATGGGCTGAGAATAGACACCGCTGGAGAAGGATCACCTGCAAACGAGCCAAACGGTTAGGCTCGAAAACCGCGTAGAACATTTGAGGAGGCATAGAAGGGAGGAGAACTCACCCGAACGCAGGAAGTATTCATGTCACTTAGGATGTTGAACTGGGGACCGATGCGCAGTCTTCCAAGCCAGAGGGCAACTCAAATCCTTCAATCAAAATGGAAACTCTTTGACGGTTGTCTTCCCACTTCAGGGTCAATGGCATGTCCCTTCTCGTAAAGAACACTAAAAAAGTTGCCACGAGCCAAAGGATCCAGGAAATGGCTAAGCCGACTTATCTTTTCCTCATTGCTTTCCGATATCCCGAAGGCCTGGCTCTTCCGTCTTCATCGAGGGAGCCCCTGCTCCACCCGATGGGTCTCTTCTTTCCCCTCCTTTCTCTTCAACCCGCGAGGAGGAGATCTTGCTGGAGGTAGAGTAACACTCGTTGCAAGTGCAGCCGCCCGATCCTCGAGGGATAATTCCCTCGACTTATTGACTTATGGAACCCTCCCCTTCAGGGGAAGGTGCTTCAGTAACCATGGGATAAAGAAATTTCGTTACCCATAAATCCTCGCCCGATGGCTCAAGTGAATGGCCACGCTCCTGCTCCACCCGAGCCACTACCTCTTTGGTTTCATCACCAGATGTCGGCCCCATGAATTCCAATGCTAGGGTGGGAGTTAGGGTTGGCTCCCCTATGATGTCCCCCCTTGGTGGGCTCGAAGGTTGGGGCTCGATCATTTCTTGTGAATAGCTGGTAGAGCCAGCTATAGCTTGGAGGGAGAAGAGCATGGCCTTCGCTCGGACCTGGCCCTCTTCCCTCTCGCAGGGGCCGACGATACAGTACGGCGACGCTTGGTGCTTCTCCTTCCGCTCGAATCGCCATAGTCTATTGCGAGTGCTCCTCTCATCTGAGCCCTAAACTCAGACCTGATCCCTGCAAATTATGGAACAATCAGCTACATCTCTGCAAAGACATCCAGACATGAAGAAGAAGATGTTGCACTTACTTAAAGGATCGACTCGACTCAGCCCAGCATTATAGAGTGCCTCTTCAGTCAAAAGGGCATCGATGGGGACCACTTTACTGCCATAGAGAATGTTGAAACCCTCCTTCTTCGCTCTTGATAGCGTTAGACGCTGGTTTAGATCCGTGGGAAGAGGCCCCCATTGACAAGGAAAGTCGAACGCGTCATTCCATTCGACAATAAAAAATCACGACTTCTACCCTTTGATGGAGGTTGGAACCTTCGAAAACCTCTTGAAGTTTTTCCGTGGCCCAATATATTGCCAAGAATAATCTCTGGAGGATGTGAGGCTGTGATAGGCCCGGAACAGAGCAATCGTCGCCTTTACCCCCATGAGCGAGCATAGGGAGATGAACCCGATGATATAACCAGCTATTCGGCATAATCACTATTGGGTAGTTGCCGTAATGCTTCATTATATCGCTCACCAGTAGATTAGGGAAAAACAGAGTCCCACTTTGAAGCTTTCTTCATAGAAAAATACCCTTGACTCTAATTGATCGGGCACCCTCTGTTTGGGATCGGGGACTCGCATCCGAATATCGCTGGTAAACTAGTAGTCCCAGTGGATCCTCTCCAGATCTGTAGCGGTCATCGTTAAAACCAAGTTGATGGGGCATCCCCTGTCTCCAAGATCAACGAAAGAAACGTCGGCCATCTCTGATCCTAGGATGAGGACATTTGAAGGAAGATGATAGTGAAAAAGTGCAACAAAAGGTAGCCCACCGCCCGCCTCTATTTAAACCATTTCAGCAAGGCAAAAATCCCCATGTGTCGCCAAATCTTGGGTATGCCATGCGCCATTCTGTCCATGGCCAGCAGCGGAAGGCGAGGGGTTTTCTTCTCGTGCGATGAGAAGAAATGATGAAGCGGCGCCTAGCATTTATGAGGGCCTCATGATATGCCTCCGCTTGTTTGAATTATTCCAATCATCGTCCAAAATTCTACTCCCTATGCCCGAGCCTACGCTTCGAACTAGGGAGTAGGAGGCATATGATGAGGGGTAAAATTATCATTGCGCCAATACTCATGCATACGATAAAAAGGTCAAAACCACTTTTGATTTTTTATCAGCTAGCTGTCACATCTAGATGATAACAGAGCCGATACACCTTGGCAAGACCGAATCATTCTCACGCCTTAGCGGGACCGAGCTATCCTCTTGCATTGGCCAAATCGAGGCATTCTCATATGCCTCCGTAAAGCTGGCCATTCTCATATGCCTCGGCCGGGCCGAGCCGAACTACTCATATACCTCGGCCAGACCAAGGCATTCATATGTCTCGGCGGAGCCGGGCTATTCATGTCCCTCGGCAAAACCGAGGAACCCCTGAACCTCTACGAAACCAAGCTATCCCCATGCCTAGCCCAGGCGCATTCACCACCAACCGCCACGATGAATTCTCCATACGATGAAGGGTTTCGATCTTTCGATCAAGGTCGATGCGAAAATTCAGATTCATGATGATTTATCGAGATTCCAGCCGCGTAGGCCCCTAAACAACCTTGAGCGAAAAATTAGGCCAATAATATCAGAAGTGGCCTAGAGCCTATAAAATCATCGGATCTTAAAGCATCAACTAGCTTCTCTAGCCGTCGATTCTCTAACTAACCGAATACTGATGCTATCGGTCTCATAACAAACTTGATTCAAATCTGATTTGAATCTTGATGGTTCCCTGTGACACGTCCAAGCAATCAGGTGATCGCCTGTCATCATACCTGCAACCTATAAATACCCTTGTCTTAAAGATCTTCAGGTACACTTACATTTGCACTCTCACGGAAGCTCAGAACTCTGGAGAGGTCATTTCTTGAGGGACTCTTCTGCAAGAGCCTTCTCCTCACATATGCTTGCTGTGAATCTCCACTGACTTGGGCTTCAGAGGGTCTTCCGCAGAGGGCCACCTCCGACACTCTCTGCGCGAGGACTGTCTTGCAGATTCCATCCGAACGATAGATCGGCGTTCAGATACAGAGTCAAACCGCACCTGAGTTGGAGAGTGAATTGCTGCAGCAATAGTTGTTTATCAAAATTACTTTCTAGCCTAATTAAATCTTTGTTAATAGCTTATATGGAATTGCATACCAACTAAAAAAATCTTTTAATTCCATAAAAATTTTGGTTCCTTATATCTCGCAAAATTTAAAGATTTTAGAAAACCTCATGCCAAGTATGTCAAAATTTCGGTCGACAGAGATGTGACATAATACGATGGTAGACCGAGGGTGAATCTCGAGAGCAAAAGAGTGGGGGGTTCTCATGAACAAAATTCTTGGTACTAGAAAGTCTGAACAAATTAAATAAGCGTTGTCATAAAATTCCTCAGCATAGATTTTACCATCACCAAGTATTAGAGCTCGAACGTAGATTGGAACAAAGTTAGTGACTCATTGGATCATGTTCGAAATATAGAACCAAAGCTAATTCTAATTAATCAGGTCCAAACAGTGTAGGTCCCGGGATTGACTTGGATTAAGATCGACTACTGGTTCACTGTTGTTCGATGGTACAGCATCGATGGCATCTTGGATCTTCGCAAAATCTCTCTTTCCGGCCGATTGATCGACTATTACCTAAGACGACCGAAGGACCCACAATTCGGCCGTGCAGGAGGGGCAGCGCCTTCCCAGGCCAGGCAAGAAAGAAGGCACGGGAAAAAGGCCTCATCTTTCCGAGAGAGAACGTCGCCTCTCTGGGTCCAGGGCGCGCGATGATTGAAAGATGGTCGATCGGTCAGCAGGCAAATAATTAAGCCGTTTTGTTACCTACGAGAGGGTTGTCCCGTGGAGTATTATCATTATGGAGCAGTGAGTGAAAACTGAAAGAGATGCAGGGAGCTTTATATTAATCCAAAAATCCAATCCACTAATATTGTTTCTAGCAATTAAAGGAAAATTAATCCAAAAATCCAATCCACTAATATTGTTTATGGCGATTAAAGGAAATTAATCCAAAAACCAATCCACTAATATTGTTTATAAAGATTAAAGAAAAATTAAACCAAAAAGCAATCCACTAATATTGTTTATAGCAATTAAAGGAAAATTAATCCAATGCTAGTATTTTTGTAAAGAAAAGAAATCATCAAACAACATCATTCATTCTTCACAAGGTTTTAGAAAGTTTCATGCTTGGTTCTATCCCTTTCAAATTTCAATACATATATCTTAAAAGATCTTAAAAAAATTGAGCAAGCCACGTTATCTAGGTTTTTTAATAAGTCTCATAGAAATGAAATGCAACATTTTAATGCTAGCATCAACATTCAATCTTGGTGAATTTTGATTTTAGAATTATAGCTAGTTTCTTTTCTATTAAGAATCATTGACATCACCATTTAATCTCAATGAAATTTAATTTTAAAATTCTAACAGCACTATTTTTCTATTAAAAATTGTTTTCAACTTGAAATTTTAACTAGTATGATTAATTGTTATGAGCATTCATATTTTATTAGATTTTATTTTGCACAGTTTAGGCAAGTGTTATTGGCAGTACTTATCATTCATATTCTTTTTCTTTTTTTTTATCTCTTTCTTTTCAAATTTTACATAATAGATATAAATTTTAGTTGATTCGAGATGGGCTTTTAGATTTTTTCCTTTTCTTTCGTCTCCCTTCCTTTTTTTTTTCAAAATTATATGCCGTGTATCAACATCATTTATATAATTTACCCTCATACTTAGTATATAATTTGCTCCCATATAAAAATAAAATGAGAAATATGAAAATAACAAAAAAATCTAATTCCTAAGCCCATGAAAGAAAAACCAAGGAAAAGAATTGAATGGATGACACCAACTTCTGTTCCTCTAGAATCTTCTTCCTTTTAAGTCAGGCAGCATCACTCCCTCTCCCACAAATCTATTATTCTCTATAGATAAATCTTATATATTTTTTTAACTAACAATATATATTCTTTTAGTTCCTTTCTACACGGAAAACTTATTTGTGAGACAAAATAGAAATTTGCAAGGAAATTGATTAGATTAGTGTAGATTTTTTGTGGGTTTCAAATTTTTCTAAATTTTGTTTACTTTGTTAATGGTAAACATGAAGTCTTTATATCTTAAAAGAGGGGAAATGGGAAGTTTTTTACGACTCTGATTAGATTCTGCATTGATTTTCCGTTATTATAGGTTATTTGATAGGTTTTAGGTTTTGAGTTTTGTTCTTTTTAAGGTAAAGGAGTGAAATCTTTACATTTAGAAGAAAAGGAGAGGAGATAATTATTGAGATTGACGATGAAAGATCATTATAGGGATTGAATTATTTTCTAATGATCAATATAGACTATTATCTAATTTATGATTATCTTCCTTGTATGTTTTTGCATATAGAAAGATAATAAGATTAAGGAAAAGAATGATGTTAAAGATCCATTTTTAGCTAACATTATTTTGCACTTATAGATGGGTTTTCTTTTTAGGCAAATTTTATCATACTGCTAGCTATATATATGTGGTGTCATAGATAAATAGAAGTCTAAAGGCATAAGAAAAGACATAAAGAGATTGAAAGTATTTGAATCGAGCTTTGAATGGATAAGATTATAGCTCAATTTTTTTTAAAATATATAAAAGCACTTTAGTTAAATCCTTCTTTCTAAGTGAGTATAAATAAAAATATTAAATTTAATTAAGGAATTTTGATATAAAATAATGATGATTTGTCTTGAATTTTATGTTTATTATAGTTTGGATGTGAAGCAATGATGCAGGACCGATTTGCATGCAAGTAATTTTTTTTAATATTAATAATTACAGTTGATTATTCTCCCAAAGTAATAGCCTAAGAGGGATTCAGAAAAATTCACACCGCACGTGAAACAGTTCCTAAAAAATAAGAAAGAAGGACCGCCGAGGCTAAGAAGCCCCGGTAGGGCTTGCTCTCCTACAATAAAGTTACTAGTAGATTAGAGGGGTGTACTTGGCAAGAGGGAAAGATCAAAGTGTTGAAGGGGTTGCTCTGCCTAGCGGATACGCCCTAAATGACCAAGCCTTGAGCCCATGAATCTGCGGCCAAGTATCCGCTAACCTGGATGAGATCATCTTGAATCCTGGATTCGTGGCTACTGAGGGATCTGCAAGATCACCATACAAGGGTTAAAGAATAATAGAGAAAATTTAGAATAGAGGCAAAGAGACAAGGAAGGAGTAAAGAAAAGGGGAGGCCGGCTAAGGGCTCTTGGGCGTCCACTATTGAAAGACAAAGGTGGCGGCCAGGGTTTCTCCTGGAGACTTGGGATGTTGGCATGCACAGGAGGAGAGAAACAAGAGCACCAGAGAACCAATTAACAAAAATCACAATAACTCAAAACTTGGATTGATTGATTAATAATAAAAGATACATCTTTCATACAAGAGGGTCCCTTTTATAGAGCAAGAGACTTGGGCCCCAAGAAAATACAGATATGGGAAGAGAGAAAACAAAAAAAAGGCATCCTACTCAAATTTGGCATGAAATCTGCAGCGTCCAGATGAGGAAGGTGGTCTTCTAGATGCAATCAGCGACAGCTTAATTTGGCATGAAATCGGCATCGGCCAGATGAGAAAAATGATCATCCAGATCGGAAAGATTGCTTGCTCTACTAGGTGGCATGTGGGCTGCTTGAAGTAGTGTGGCACCAACTTGAACTTAGCAGCTGCTTTATCAGACTGTGATGGCCTTGTCTTCTGCTCCAATACTGATGTCTCCTCTGATGAACTTACTACAGGACTCACATTAAAATAAATTGAACTGGATAGGACTCAATTTAGAATAAAATGAACTAGACAGACTCAAAATAAACTAAACTTTATTTCCAACTCAAGACTTGAATCATAACTAATCGGATATCCACAGAGGGTTAAGAATCCTCTGCTTGATCCTGGTGCCCGCACCAATTCTCCCGGGGTGGAAGAACTCGATCCCGTCGAGTATGGGTCATTCTGGCTATGGTATCTCTCTAGTAGGTTTGGTCAAGGTGTTGCAAGTCCTTTCGAGTAATCCATAAATTGTCAGATTCGGGGCGACCCTGCCATCGGACCAGGTAGCGTTGATAACCGCGGTTCCGGGTCATAATGGCTTGATCGTCTAGGATACGCTTGATCCGCTCTCCTCGCTCAGGTAAAATTGGTGGTGGACACTCTTGAGTAGGTTCACTCATGAAAGGAGGGTTAGGTCCAAAGTACTCACTAGGAATCGATGTCGGTTCCCTATATTCTACTAGGTCTGCAATATTGAAGGTAGAGGCTTAACACTCCACCTATGGGACCTACGTCCCGAACCGCGTCGCACGAACAGTTACCAGTCTTTTAAACACCTTAGAAAAGTCTGAAGTCTAAGTATGGGTGCATGAGTCATCCTATCCTTAAGCTCTAGGAAGGCCTTATTAGCTGACTTAGTCCACTCAAAATTACCCTTCCTAATACAATCAGTGATGGGTGCGACGATGGTGCTAAATCCCCTAATGAATCTCCTGTAAAAGGTTGCTAGGCCATGGAAGCTGCGGACATCGTGGACGTTCATGGGTACCGGCCACTCTACGACCGACCTAACCTTTTCAGGATCCACTAAAATACCTTCTGGGGTTACCATAAAACCTAGAAAGATAACCCTATGCATCATGAAATCACACTTCTTAAGGTTTGCATATAGGCTATTCTCTCTAAGGGTCTGACAGATTAATCTGAGATGGTTAAGATGGTCCTCTTTGGTCTTGCTATAAATTAATATATCATCAAAATAGACCACTAAGAATTTTCCCGTGTACTCTTTCAGGACCTGGGTCATGATTCTCATGAATGTGCTAGGTGCGTTTGATAGCCCAAAAGGCATCACAACCCACTCAAACAGACCATCTCTAGTCTTAAATGCAGTCTTCCACTCATCCCCTGGTCTAATTCTAACCTGATGGTAGCCACTCTTAAGGTCTATTTTGGAAAAGATAGTGGCACCCGCCATCATGTCCAACATATCATCTAGTCTGGGGATAGGGAACCTATACTTGATAGTGATTTTGTTGATGGCCCTACTGTCCATGCACATTCTCAGGTACCATCCTTCTTAGGGGTTAATAGTGCAGGAACTGCACAAGGACTTAAGCTCTCCCTAATGAAACCTTTCCTAAGTAATTCTCCCACTTGTTTTTGTAGTTCTTGATGCTCAGTGGGGTTCATCCTATAATGGGGAAGGTTTGGGAGGGTGGATCCTGGGATCAGGTCAATGGCATGTTGGATGTTTCTCAGGGGTGGTAACTGATCAGGCAATTCTTCAGGGAAGACATCCTTAAACTCCTCTAGGATCTCAATTACTTCTAGGGGTTGTTCCTTTTGGACTGATTCATAGATCTCTTTAGTGGTCAAAATCCAAACAGGATTACCCTCAGTGATGTCCTTTTCTAATTCCTTAGCTTTAATCAGATTAACTCTTGGCTTGCTATCCTTAAGGTTGCTAGATCCTTTCTTGATTGGGTCCCTAGGTGGAGTTGGATGTATCACATACTTATTCCCATTGTGTTTAAAAGAGCAGATGTTGGATCGACCAAACAAGGTGGCATCATGATCGTAAAGCCAAGGTCGACCTAATATAATACTACTAACACCCATAGGAATTACATCGCACCAGGCCTTTTCCTCATAATTTTGCAATTTGATTAGTATTTGGCATCTGACTTGATTGGGATAGAGGTGGAATCTACCCACGAGACCTTATAGGGACTAGGATGGGGAACTGTGGTCAATCCTAATGACTTAACTGTATTGATAGAGACGGCATTGACACAACTCCCACTATCCACTATGATCTTGAGCACCTTATCCCTTATCTTAACAAAAGTCTGTAGGATGTTAGTCTTACGCCAATCTTCCTGGTCCTTAGTTTGAGTCTGGGTCAAGATACATCTAACCACTCCTAGTAGTCTTCAGACTCAAATGTTTCCTCCTCTCCATCGTACTCATCTATCAGATGGGTATCAGCCTCATAGACCTCTCCTCAGGCTCAACTAGGGACTCGGATTCAGTCTCAGTAACTCATCTATGTGAAGGGATCTGACTGGGCACTGGCTAATCATATGTCCCGGTTTGTTGCATCTAAAGCATTTGATTTGGGGGTTAGAATTTCTTTGGACCTCTACAGATTTGCCCTTATCCTCTCTCTGGGGTATAGGGGTACTATTCTGGGTTGACTCAACTTAGTTCGGCTTGTACTGGGTCGGCTAGTGTTGGGTCGACTCGGAAAAGTCTAGCGGGGGTCTGAGTACTGGGTAGGTCTGGGACGACTAGGATAGGCCTGGCTAGATCCTGGATATGGGCTAGGGCTCTTGGTAGCCTCTGATCTACGATAGGATGGCCCTCTCTGAAAACGTTCATAATCCCTAGCAACTTGTAAGCTTCTTTTAAATCGTGTACCCTTCTTAGGTAGAGTTCTCTTTGAATATCTGCTCTCAGGCCATACCTAAACTTGGATAGGGTGACTTTCTCAGACTGAACGATATTACACCTCATGGTATACTCTTGGAATGTAGCAATGTATTCATTCACAGTTTTACTACCCTGAATTAATCCCTGCCACTGGTCCAATAGGCTCTGTTCATACGATGTAGGGACATAATTGGACCTAAGTCTAGCCTTCATGGCATGCCAGATGACTATGGGGTCTCTTCCCTCTAATAATTGCCTTCGCTCTAAAGTGGCCCAGTATAACCTAGCCTGTCGTACTAACTTGAGCTTGGCAAACTTAAACTTACGCTCTTCAAATATGTCGTACCAGTCAAAGTACTGGTCCATCCCTTCCTCCCAATCTAGGTAGTCCTTAGGGTCCATATAGCCATCGAAAGTAGGTGCTTCAAGTCTGACACTTCTAAGGGCTCTTTCTTCTTGGTCTACTGCCTCATGATTGGGTCTCATAGGGAGGACATCTAGGACTGGATCAGGTCGAAGTGGTCTCCTAGGGTTTGGCCTTATGTAGAGGTCAGACTGTTGGGCTCTCCTAGGATGAGGTGGGGTCTCATGATCAGACTCAGTGTGGGGCTCACGGGCTTCTTCTAGGATGCTCAACCTAGTTTCAACTTGATCAAACCTGGACCCTAATCTAGCCTCAGATTGCTTGATGTCTTGGTTCATTCGAGCTAGTTGTTCAGTGATGATCCTTAAGTGATCATCAATGCTTTGATTAGCCATGGGTTCAGCCTGTAATGGAGGTGGTAACGGGCAAAAGATGCTCCTGATCTAGTGCACATGCAAGCACAATTAAGCATACAAGACTCAGACTGACTCGGACTACGGTATGATAGACCTAGTCATCCAGAGTAAAGAATTTGGCTTAATGCAAGCCAATCTAACAGTAACTCTTCAATTGGCCAGTTGGGACAGGTGGAAGGGGGAGGCTCGTCCCGCAAATTGCAGGTGCCTAATTAGAATAACCCCAACACTCCGCTTAAGTTGTTTGACATTTGACCTCCTTCTAGACACCAATTTCAGAGCACATGCTAGATTGATTTGTACTAGTCTCTTCCATCACACTAAACCGACTGTTGGTGTCCCTAGCCCTCTAGGGCAAATGTCAATTAAGTTGCTACTCAGTTTTAGATTAGAGGCTTAGGATCGGAATGCACGGGTGATTGTTTTGGGCTAAGGAAGGGGTCTCAATCCCTCCCTTATCTGACATCAATGAAAGCCCTTAATAGTAATTTTAATGCAGATGAATGACATGTAAAACACAAACCCTAATCCAAAAATATAAATAGCAATAAATCTCAGATTTTTTTTTCAGATCGAATTAAATTCTCAAAAAATAACAAAAAATACTTTAAATTATAAAGAATCTAGAGAAATAAATTTTATAATTTTCTGATGTGTATGAGTTAGAAATAATTCAATTAACAGATGATATACTGATAATAACGTGAATTAAAATTAAGCCCTAACTATGCTCTGATACCAAACTGATGCAGGACCGATTCACATGCAAGTAAGTTTTTTTTCTTTTTTTAATGAATAATAATTGTAGTTGATTATTCTTCCAAAGTAATAGCCTAAGAGGGATTCAGAAAAATTCACAGTAAATCTGCACGTGAAACAGTTCCTAAAAAATAAGGAAGAAGGACGCCGAGGCTAAGAAGCTCCGATAGGGCTCACTCTCCTACAATAAAGTTACTAGTAGATTAGAGGGGTGTACCTAGCAAGAGAGAAAGATCAAAGTGTTGAAGGGGTTGCTCTGCCTGGCGGATGCACCCTAGATGACCAAGCCTTGAGCCCATGGATCTGCGACCAAGTATCCGTTGATCTGGATGACGATCACCTTGAATCCTGGATTCGTGGCTACTGAGGGATCTGCAAGATCACCATACAAGGGTTAAATAATAATAGAGAAAATTTAGAATAGAAAAAAAGAGACAAGGAAGGAGTAGAGAAAAGGGAAGGCCAGCCAAGGGCTCTTGGGCATCCACTATTGGAAGACAAAGGTGGCGGCCAGGGTTTCTCCTGGAGACTTAGGATATTGGCATGCAGGAGGAGGGAAACAAGAGCACCAGAGAACCAATTAACAAAAGTCACAATAACTCAAAACTTGGATTGATTGATTAATAATAAAAGATACATCATTCATACAAAAGGGTCTCTTTTATAGAGCAAGAGACTTGGGGCCCAAGAAAATACAAAATGGAAAAAGAGAAAAGAAAAAAAAGGTGTCCTAATCAAATTTGGCATGAAATCTGCAGCGTCCAGATGAGGAAGGTGATCTTCTAATGCAATTAGCGGCAGCTGAATTCGGCATGAATATGTGGCGTCCAGATGAGGCAGGTGATCTTCTAGATATGATTGAGATGCAATCAACGGCAACTTAATTTGGCATAAATCTGCAGCGTCCAGATAAGGAAGGTGATCTTCTAGATGCAATCAGCGGCAGCTTAATTTGGCATGAAATCGGCATCGGCCAGATGAGAAAAATGATCATCCAGATCGGAAAGGTTGCTTGCTCTGCTAGGTGGCATGTGGGATGCTTGAAGTAGATGTGATACCAACTTGAATTTCGCAGTTGCTTTGTCTAACTGTGATGGCCTTATCTTCTGCTCCAATACTGATGTCTCCTCTGATGAACTTACTACAGGACTCACATTAAAATAAACTAAACTGGATAGGACTCAATTTAGAATAAAATGAACTGGACGAGACTCAAAATAAACTAAACTTTATTTCCCAACTCAAGACTTGAATCATAACTAATCGGATATCCACAGAGGGTTAAGAATCCTCTGCTTGATCCTGGTGCCCACACCAAGAAATTTTGAGTCTGCTCCACCTTAGTTGAATCCATCTTCTTAAGTCAAGGGTATAAATAAAAATATTAAATTTAATTAAAGAATGTTGATATAAAATAATTATGATTTGTCTTGATTTCTATGTTTATTTGTAAACAATTTGGATGGAAAGAAAGCTTGAGTTTACTCCTTTTAAGCAAATAAAATATAGTACAAGGTCAATGATGTCTATGGTATTGCATAATGTTAAATATATTTACTTTTATAACATGTGGTTATGTGTGTGTGTGTATATATATATACACACAAAAGATGCACTTGGCGGTATTCGAATTTAGCAAAGTTTAGGATTTGATTACTTTTTTCACTCTTAATCTATACAACTCTTAAAGCCACTCCATTTATTTCACTTTTTTTATCTTTGGAATTCATGAACTGTATAGATCTAAGAACGAGAAAGAATGTAGCCAATCCTAAATTCGATCACTTCCTCCATCCTTGTATCCACATAGATCCCGAGGTCATCCCATCTTTTTTACCTTTTTAATTTTTAAAATTCATATATTATGTAGATTCAAGGATAGAGGAGGTGACTAAATTTAAAATTGGCTATATTCTATATATAACCAAGTCTACCTTTCTCTCACTTTATATGAGATAGACATGTATCCAAGTTTAGAATATAGTCATCTTCTTCACCTTTGAATCTATGAATTCTAGAGCCACCCTCTCTTTTTTATACGATCCTAATGATTCACATATCCCAAAGAAGAAAACGATAAAAAAAAAAAGGTGTGATAACTTTAGAATCTGTTTAAATTCAAGAGTGAGGAAGGTAACCAGATTCTGAACTTAGCTACACATAATCCAAGGGTGGGATAGAAGATTTGATTACTTCTCTTAATTTTGAATCCACAAGGATCCTAGAGCCATCCATTCTTTTCATTTTTTCATATTTGGAATTTGTAAACTGTATGGATCCAAAGATGAAAGAAGTGTTCGGATCTAAGGTTGAATACATTTGATAAAAATTAAGACATCTTTTAATTTTTAATGAAATTTGTAACGAATGCCAATATCTCTCTTTTTATTATACTGATATTTAATTTCTTTTTAAATCTGTTTTAGAAAGACTAACTATGGTAGTTCTTCATATATTGTCTATATGTAAATCTAGCTTGAATGGCTAGAGTTAAGCATAGGCTCCAATATTTTAATAACAAAACCGTAAATTAAAGTAGGCTTGATTGGTAAAAAGAAATTGAGTAAAGCTACATCATAGACAATTAAATTTATGTTTAGCGCAATGCACATCATATGCATTTCTTTTAGGACCTATTTCATGTCAGGAGTAATGAGATTTTTGTTGGGCCCATGGCCCACTTATTCAGCCCATTAGGGCAAAAGGGAGCGTCATTCCTTTTCATGCTAGGATTTTGTTTCTTTTTTTCAAGAAGCAGCCGTCTGGGAAAAAGATGCGCAGAAGGTAGCGGGTATTTCTCTTTTTTCTAGGAGCGTGGATTGCTAGGGGAAGAGAAGGAAGGGCTGCTGCTTGGTGCTTGACATATGGGAGGACTTCTACTCTAGGAATCACGTGAAGGTACTGCAGAAGAAAAACAAGAGAAGAAGAAGAATAAGAGAAGGGAAGGAAATAAAGAGGTAATGCAGGAGATCGTATTTTTTGGTGACGCAATCCTTATATCCCTATTATTCTCTTGTGATTGTTTCTCAAGTCCTGGCAAGGGACTTTGAGGCTTGGATATTTATTATTCTATAATGGATCTTCTTCTCTGACTTGCCCGTGATTTTTTTCCTTTATCTTGGAGGGATTTTCTACGTAAATCTTGGTGTTTCTGTGATTGTGGTTTGCGCATTTTATTTATTATTCTGCTGCGTATTATGGTCTGCTAGTATTTGTTCATACATGGATTCTTTTTCATCAACTGGTATTAGAGCCTGTGAATTTTTGTGTGCGAGCATGGAGGCCGGTAATGTTTCCCGCGTGATCAGTCTGAATGGAAACAATTGGATGATATGGAAACAGAGGATGGAGGATCTCTTGTATTGCAAGGATTTATATGGGCCTTTGGAAGGGGTCAAAGCAAAGCCCGTTACAATGACAGATGATGCTTGGATCATGTTAGATCAGAAAGTAGTCGGTTTTATTCGGCCGTGGTTGGATGATAGTGTCTTTCACCAATGATAGTGTCTTTCACCATGTTTCCACTGAGACTTCTGCAAACTCTCTTTAAAAAAAGTTAGAAAGTCTCTATGAGAGAAAAACAGCTGGCAACAAGGCTTTCTTGATTAGAAAACTAGTGAATCTGAATATAAAGAGGGTGCTTCTATTGCTGAGCATTTGAATGAAATGCAGAGTATTCATAACCAGTTATCCTCTATGAAAATGTCTCTTGATGATGAGTTACAGGCATTGTTACTTCTCAGTTCATTGCCAGAAAGTTGAGAGAACTGGTGGTTTCCCTCAGTAATTCTACACCAGACGGTGTTATCACCATGAGTCAAGTAACAGGCAGTTTGTTGAATGAGGAGTTGAGGAGGAAGAATTTAGCAACTTCTCAGATTGATTTATAGGCGCTTGTCTCAGAGAATAGAGGACGGTCAAAGTCTAGAAATAGAGACAATTCATACAAGGGTAGAAGCAAATCAAGGTCAAGAAAAGATATTACTTGCTACAACTGTGGTGAGAAAGGGCACTATAAGAATTAGTGTAAGAAGCCTAAGAAGAGTAAGAAAAAGAAAAAAGAAGTGGAGGATGCAGAGTCAAAGGAGAATATCACAGCTACTGTGCAGAGTGATAATTATTTGATTTTGTCTACTTCTGATAGTATCTTCTCATGCGAGTGTCAGAATCATGAGTAGGTGATAGACACAGGTGCTTCTTATCATGCTACACTATAGAGGGAGTTTTTTTTCTACATATAAGACTGAAAATTTTGGTGTTGTCAAGATGAAAAATCAAGGCACAGCAGACATCATTGGTATGGGTGACATCCACATAAAGACCAATCTTGGCTGTAAGTTGGTGCTCAAGGATGTAAGGTGTTGGCCCAGATGGCAACCCAAGAGGGGGGGGTGAATTGGGTTCTTTAAAAAATTTTAACCTTTTAAAAACTATGTGCTTGGAGATATATGAAATTAAATGTAATGCAAATATTAAACACAACCAAAGAGATAGATAAAGAGATAATCAAAGCACGGCAAACACAAAGGTTTTATAGTGGTTCGGTGTATCCAACACCTACATCCACTCCCAAGATCCACTTGGGTCCACACTATAATCAACTAGATTACAGCCGAGTTGTTTTGCAAGCTCACAACTCAAACTTGTTGTTTCCCAGGGATCACAACGAACCCAGCCGGTTTTCCGGGCTCACCAGCACAAAACCCTAAACTCAAGCTAATCTAGCTTGACCCGAGGTATACTACCTCCACTAGTTCAATCCCCTTGATAGAACTAGCACAAACAAGAAAGAATAATGTTTTTCAATAATACAAAGCTCCTCAAATGAGCAAATATTCAAAAAAAGGAATAAGGTTAGAAAGCCTGTTTGAAGTAGATTGGATTTGAGCTTTTCTTCTTTTCTTCTTTTCCTCTTCTCTTTGAAGATGATGAATCAGGCCTCAGCTTTGATTCGTTGTAGATGTTGCAGATGAGAAGTTGGAAAATCTCAAAAACAAGCTTTTTCTTCTATTTTGGGAATCCTCCGATTTTTCAATATGAACACCTTGGATTTCTCTTTGAGCTTTTTGGAGTGGAAGGATTTGAGTTTGAACTCTTTTCTCTCTGATTTCAGGCTCAAGACTTCACGGATTTTTGATTTGAAAGCACTCTCTTTTTCTGTTTTTCCTTCATTATTTTTTCAAATGGACGTTCTCCCCTTTTATAGATTTCCTTTAATCCATTTTTGGTAAGAAAACTAGCCGTTGGAATGTACGTGGAAAGTTTTTCCAAACAAAATATATCCGTTAGAAGTTAGGTAAAAAGAAAATATTACCGTTAGAGCTGATCTGGCATTTTAAAATTTCGTTCCAGATAGGTTGGAGTCGGCTCCAACTTTTCCGGTGTCGGCTCCAAGTCGTTTATCCAAAAATAGAAAGTTATGAGTTCGTCGAGGAGTCGGCTCCGAAAAAGTTAGGTGTCGGCTCACCATGGTCAGGTGTCGGCTCCAAAAGACTGTGAGTGTCGGCTCCAAGGTAGTCAAAAATCAAGCGTTCTGTCCCAGCACCGGAGTCGGCTCCAGACACTGTAGGTGTCGGCTCCGAAACTCTGGATGTCGGCTCCGGACCGTATCAAAAATCAGAAGAATATTTGACTGGCCATGGGGTCGGCTCCAGAATTCCTAGGTGTCGACTCCAGGTTCTGAAACTTTGAAAATTATATTTTGCAATTGATTCAAAACACGTTTCTTAATGCCTTTAAATCAATCAAATATTTTTAAGCCCTGAAACACTTATCAAATCTATTAGTAATCAAATAAATATACTCAATTCCTTTATTAATCATCAAAATCAATAGTTGGGTCAACAATCTCCCCTTTTGATGATTATAAAAACATTGAGTATATGCATAGGATTCTTAAATTTATTTATAAAAAATGATCCTCACAAGTAAGCTCCCCCTGAATAAGGTAGCTCCCCCTATGAAGTTCAATTTAGCAGTTGTTTTTCCTTTGCTCTACATTTTAGTGTTGGATACTTAGAATTCAGTCATATCAATTGTCACTTAGGCTTATCCGAATTAATGCATATCCAAAATCACTTGATACAATCAAAATTACTTGATACCATCACTTGATACCAATTAAATAAAATGCCAATCAAAGCATAACTAATCAATGCATATACGACATAACTTTCTCCCCCTTTTTTGTAATCAACAAAAAGGTTAGAAAGAGTTAAGTCAAATGATAAACTTGATAGATTAAAAGATAATTTCATTTCATCAAAGGTCAAGTATTACAAAAAGAAACTAAACTTTTATTACATCAAAACTAAACTTTCATTACATCAAACATCAAACAACATATCTCATTAAGTTAAAAACACTTAGACTTCATTACATGAAAATTACAAATTGGTTCTAATGATCCTTGTTAAATGATCTAAAATCCTTTGCATCCCTTCACTCTGAGTCCCTACAAATTCTTTCAATCTTCTGTCAACAAAAGAGCAAGCAGTCATGATTTTATCTTGAAGCTCGGCATTGCACTTTGAATATGTCTCAGAATCTCCACAGATATCTTTAAGTTCTTCAAATATATTTTTCAGATCATTACTTAAGAATCCGCAGATGAACTAAGAGTTGATTCTATTTTGCCAATGCGATCATCCAGGGAATAAAGGGTTTCTTTAAGATTCATAAACTTATTATCAAACTCAGTCTTCAATTCATCCTTCTGAGCAGCAAGTAAACATTTGAGTTGCTCCAATTGAAGGTCTGAAAAACCAACTGATGAAGTGGATGACTGAACATGAACTTGAGCGGGTGCAGGGGCAGGAACAGGACTGCTAGGCTACGGAGAGGGAACCCTCATAGATGGTCCAGCCTCAAAAGATGCAGAAACTCTAGGTTCAGGGGCTCTCTCATCCAAGCTGCCTTTCCTTTCCCATTGCCGTTGACCTTAACAAATCCCATCCGATGCAAGGTGGCAAACTGTAGTAATCAGTATGCCTGAGATTCTTGGAAGGTTCATTATCTAATATCACAACACCTTGGCTCCTGAAAACCATAGTTAGCACCATGCCGTAGGGTAAGGACGATCTTCTTTTCCCTCCAGCCTCAGCCATATAAAATATCATCATTGCAGCTAAATTTATGGGTTGACTGGTCAACACACTGTCCATCACAACAATGTCTCGCTCGGAGACATACTCAAATCGACCGTTTTTGGAAATAATATTCTACTACAATATTGTGAAGTAATCTTAATTCTAAGGGCAGTTGGTTAGCCCTAATCTCCTCAAATTCTGTAACTTCTCTCCCTAACATCCTCGAAGAGCGGCTGACCTCTCACTGTGGATGTCGGCAACAAATCCAGTAATGGGAATGCTAAGGAGGTTTCTAATTTCTGAAAAGTGAGATGATCCTTTTACCTCTGACTGAGCTCACGATTCCACCATCACCTCTCGACAGATTGAAATAGAATTCCTTGACAAGGGCTGGATATGTAGGAACATCTAGAGAACACACTTTATCCCAGCCTAGTTCCTTGATTTGATTCCCAATAGAGAAGCCCTCGGATTGAAAGAACTCGAAATCAACTTTCCTACCCATTGTTATCACTCTCCCTGCTAGGGTATCTACCTGAGGAGATGAAGGGTCTGGATTGTCCGAAGCAGTTGAAGAGGAATCACTCGGAGACGGCTCGCGACGGGTCGTCTCGCCGAACGTTTTTCGGTTGCCACGGGCACTCCAAGCCTGATCCTCTCCTCTTAGGTGCCATTAGATCCTTAGGAAGGCTTGAATAGGGTGGAATTAGAGATGGGGAGGCTTTGAGAAAGTTTGGGAGAGTTTGGTTAGGATTTGAAAAGAGATGAAATGACGAGGTGTCGACTCTGCCCTAATAAAGTCGATTTGGGACCCCCAGGTGTCGACTCCCGCAAAGTCGGGTGTCGACTCCAAATCGCTAACACAGTCAGCGCTCGAACTGGAGTCGGCTCCACTTATACGGGTGTCGGCTCCAAGGTCAGGGACCGAGAGCGACACAGACAAGGTGTCGACTCCTCAAACTGAGGTGTCGACTCCACTGACAGTTTCAGAAAAAAATAATTGAGATTCAAACAACTGAAACTTGTCAAAATAGGTTCAATAAAATTTTGAAAAATCTTTGGAGTATGAGGAACAAATGCTCAGATGACTAGATAATTTGTCCTTAAAATTATGAAAGAATATTAAGAAATTAATAGAAATCTAGATAGTCATTCCTTAGAGTTTCAAAATCATTCCAAAGGGTCACAAATCCTAATTCACCTCTAAGATAGCAAAATCTCTTCACTTAAGGTTTTGTAAATATATCAGCTAATTGTTCTTCAGTATTAACATAATCAAACAAATTTCATTATTAGCTACATGTTCTCTTATAAAGTGATATCTAATTTCAATGTGTTTTGTTCTTGAATGTTGAATTGGATTTTTAGTTAATTATTGCACTTGTGTTATCACATCTAATTGGAGTTTTATCAAGTGTTATGCCATAATCTTCAAGTTGTCTCTTAATCCAAAGGATTTGAGCACAGCAACTTCCAGCTGCAACATATTCTGCTTCAGCAGTTGATAATGCAACCGAATTTTGCTTTTTGCTAAACCAAGAGATTAAGTTACATCCTAAAATTGACATGCACCACTTGTGCTTTTTCTATCTAATTTACATCCAGCATAGTCAGAATCAGAATATGCAATCAAGTTTAATGTTGAGTCTCTAGAATACCATAAACCTACATTTTTAGTTCCACTTAAATATCTTAAGATTCTTTTTACAGCAATTAAGTGAGATTCTTTAGGTTCAGATTGAAATCTAGCGCATAGACAAACAGCAAACATGATATCTGGTCTACTAGCTGTTAAGTAAAGAAGAGATCCGATCATACCTCTGTAATATTTTTGATCTACTTTCTTACCATCTTCATCTTTGTCCAATTTGCATGAAGGGCTCATAGGTGTTCCAAGTGGTTTGATTGACTCCATTCCAAACTTCTTGAGAAGTTCTTTTGTGTATTTGCTTGATTGATGAAAATTCCCTCTTTGCTTTGCTTGATTTGAAGTCCTAGGAAGAAATTGAGTTCTCCCATCATGCTCATCTCAAACTCACCCTGCATTAACTTAGCAAATTCTTGACATAACAATTGTTAGTAGCACCGAATACAATATCATCAACATATATTTGTACTACTAATAAATCCTTGTCTTTTCTTTTCAAAAATAGTGTTTTATCAACATTTCCTCTTATAAAGTCATTTTCAATCAAAAATTTACTTAATCTTTCATACCAAGCTCTAGGTGCTTGTTTTAAACCATATAGTGCTTTGTGCAATTTAAAAACATGATTTGGAAATTCATGATCTTCAAAACCAGGAGGTTGTTCAACAAAAACTTCTCATTTATAAATCCATTTAAAAATGCTTTTAACATCCATTTGAAATAAATTGATATGCATATGACATGCAAATGCGAGTAATAATCTAATTGCTTCTAGTCTAGCTACAGGTGCAAAAGTTTCATCAAAATCAATTCCTTCTTCTTGATTATATCCTTTTGCGACTAATCTAGCTTTGTTTCTAATTACTATGCCATTTTCATCTAATTTATTTCTAAATACCCATTTTGATCCTATAACAGAATGATCTTTAGGTCTATCTACAAGAGTCCAGACATTATTCCTAGTAAATTGATTTAATTCTTCTTGCATGGCTAACATCCAATTATTATCTTTTTCACCTCTTCAATAGTTTTAGGTTCAATTTGAGATACAAATGCAAGATGATTATTGATGTTTCTCATTGATGATCTAGTTCTTACTCCTTGAGATGGATCACCTATAATTAATTCTTTTGGATGACCATAGGCATATCTCCAATCTCTAGGAAGATCTACATCATTATGATTTGCATCAACAACATCAACACTAGGGGAATCATTATCTTTAGCTTCTTGTTCATGATCTGAAGATACATCAATATTTAACTTTTCAATGTCTCTTTCTAGAATGTTTGTATCTTCCTCATCATCAATTTTTCCTGAACTAGATGCTAAAGATTCATCAAAAATTACATGAATAGATTCTTCTACAATTAAGTTTCTCTTGTTAAACACTCTATAGGCTTTACTAGATGTTGAATATCCTAAGAAAATGCCTTCATCAGATTTTGCATCAAATTTTCCTAGATTATCTTTACCATTATTATGAATGAAACATTTACAACCAAATGCATGAAAGTAGCTTATGTTTGGTTTTCTATTGTTCCATAGTTCATAAGGAGTTTTCTTAATGATTGGCCTAATCAAAGCTCTATTAAGAATGTAACATGCCGTGTTTATAGCTTCCGCCCAAAAGTATTTTGGTAGGTTGCTTTCACATAGCATGGTACGGGCCATGTCTTCTAAGGTTCTATTTTTTCTTTCAACTACTCCATTTTGTTGTGGTGTTCTAGGTGCTGAAAAATTATGATGGATGCCATTTTCTATGCAAAAGTTTTCAAATAGATGATTTTCAAATTCAGTGCCATGATCACTTCTAAGAGACACTATGGTGTTATTTTTCTCATTTGTGACCTTTTTGAAGAATTTCAAAAACAATGGAAAGGTCTCATCTTTATGAGCTAAAAATAATACCCAAGTGTATCTAGAGTAATCATCTACAATCACAAGACCATATTTCTTTCCTCCTAGACTTGTGGTTCTAGTAGGTCCAAAAAGATCCATGTGAAGTAGTTCAAGTGGCCTAGAAGTGGAAACAATATTTTTAGTTTTGAAAGAGTTTCTAGTTTGTTTTCCAAATTGACATGCATCGCAAATTTTGTT